>MU619767.1:0-185513 GCA_025201785.1 Xylaria longipes
AATTTATAATAAAAAAATAAAAACAAATAATAAATTAAAATTTAATTAATTTTTAATAATAACTATTTTAGTTATAAAGTTATTAATAATTAAACCTAATAAAATAATAAAAAATACGCGATTTGTTTATATATACAACTTGTTTATAAATTACGTTAGTTATTATTTTAATTATTATTTTAATTATTAGTTATAATATTATATATATTTAATAAATAATAAATAATAATTAATAATTAATAAGTAGTAAATAATAATAATAAAAAAGGTTTTATTAAATAAAAGGTTTTAAAAACTTAAGCTTTTTTGCTTTTAAGTTAAAAGGGCTTTTAGTTTACTGATAGAGTGAACTAGGGTAAAATAACAGGATGTAGAATTCAGGAAGTAGGTCACATATATTGCCAGTGGAACTGGCAATATATGTGGACTACTGACTATGTGTGGCAGCTGTTGCCAGATGGCTACCCCGCGGAGCGGGGTGGGCACTGGCAACAGTGGCCCATTGGGATGGACCCCTTGGGGGTCCCTATCATTTACCTAGGGTAGGTAATTTATTAAGTTTATATAAACGAAGCGTTTTAGCTATTTTTAAACGTTATATACTATTAAAGTACTTAAAGCAGTAAATATTTTTATTTATTTTATAATTTTATAATAAAATTAATAAATATAATTAAAATAATTATATAATATAATTTTAAAAATTAGTTTATAATTATTTATTTAAATATATATAATATAATATAACTAGTTTTTTTATAAAAGCTTAGTTTATTTAATTATTTAATTAAATATTTAATAATTATTATTGTTTATTACTTTAAGGTTAAAAATAAATAATAATAAAACTTTAGTTTTTTTTATAAATATAGCTTTTATAATATTTAATTAAATAGGTTATAATAAATATAGTTTTAATTAGTTTATATATATTTTAATAGTTTTTTTTTTTTTTTAGCTAAGCTAAGTAATAAATTAAATAATTTTTAAAACTTAAATAATAAATTTTTATAAACTTGTTTATTATAATGTTAGTTTTTTTAATAATTCTTTAATTTTTTTTTTTTAAGCTTTAATTAATACTATTAAACTAAATTGTTTTTTTTTAGTTAAAAACTTTAATAATTTAAAATATTTAGTTTTTTATTTTTATTTATAAGCTAAGTAATAAACTAGTAATAAATTTTATTTTAATATTTTATATATTTAAATATATTTAATTTTAAGTTTTTTAATTTAATATATTTAATATTTTAGTTTATATTTATTTAATAAACTTTTTTTAAAATATAAATAATTTATAAAAATATATATTATAATTAATATTATAAAAGTATTTTTAATAAGAAATATTTTTAACTTATTTTTTAATATATATTAATATTTATAGTAATTTATATTAATTAATTAAGTTAAGTTTTAATAAATAAAAATTTTTTTATAGTTTATTTATAAAAATTAGTTTTAATTTTTTTAATTATTTTTTTAACTAAATTTATTAAACTTATATAAATAACTAGTATATAAATAATATTAATATTATTTTAAATAAATTTTTATTATATTATTTAATTAATAAAATATTTTTTATTATTATAAGCAATTAATTTAAGCTAGCTAAATATTAAAAAAAGCTTTAATTTTTAAATATTTATTATAAATAATAAAATAAAATATTTTATTAAGTTAGTAAATATATTTTAAATATAATAGTTTATTATTATAAGTATATATTAATATTCATTATATATTAAAGGGTTAATTAAATTTAAAAAATTTATTTTAATTATTTATTATAAAGTTTAAATAATTATAATCTTTTAAAAAAAAATTTGGTTTTTTTATATTTTATTAATAAATTTTATAAGTTAAAATATATATATTTATATTTATTATTTAATTAAAATAATAAATTTAATTTTTAAGTTAATTTAAAATAATAATATTAATATAATATCCGTAATAGTTATAAGCTTATTTTAATATAAAAAAAACTTAAGCTTTTTTAATATAAAAATTTAATTTATTAATTTGTTTAATATAATAAAGTTTTTAGCTTTAAAGTATATAATAAATAATTTAACGTTTAATTTATTATTTATAGTTAATATTATATTTTTTAATTTTATTAAGTTTATTTATTAAATAGTTAAAAGTATTTTTATATTATAAGTTAAATAATTTATAAATTATTAAAAATAAAATAAACTAAATAATTTAAATATTTATAAATAATAATATATTTTTATTTATAATAAAAATAATGTTTATATTAAAGAAAAAATTAATAACTTTAATATTTTTATAAATTATATTATTTTATTATTAAATAAATAACTTAAATAATTTATTAATAATATTTATTAGTTTTAATTTTTTTAAATAATATTTTATTAAAATATTATATTTAAAAAATTATATAATTTATTAAGCGAAATACTTTTTTAATTTTTTGCTTGTTTATAATAATATAAGTAATATTTTATAGTTAATATATATAAATATTAAAAACTTAAAAAAAAATATTAGTTATTTTATTTTAATTAATATTTTTAATATAATAAAAGCTTTTTTTTTAGTAGTAAAATATTATATTTTAAAATTTAATAATTAATAAAAAATATATATAATTATATTTATTATTTTAAAGGATTTATTTTTAAGTTTTATATTAAATAATAAATTTAATATTTAAATTAATATTTTATTTATATTTATATTTAAAATATTTATTATTAAATAATATTAAGTTTTAAATAATATTTTATTATATAATTTTTATTATATTATATTATATATATATTTAAAAATTAACTAGTATTTTAAGTTTTATTTTATTTAATTATATTTTATTTAATATTTTTTTATTAAAGTTTTTTTTTTAATTGTTTTTTTTAAAATTTATTTTATATAATTTATTTTAAAAATATAAAAATAATTAACTTAGCTAAAAATAAATTATTTAAAAAAACTTATAAAATAAAAAAAAGTTTTAATATTTTTATAGTAAAGATTACTAAAGGTAGTAAGGTAATATTAAGTTTAAATAGTGTAATATAGATTAAAAGGAGAGGATTAAAGCTGGCAGCGCTGCAGGCGCTAGCCTTAGCCTTGATCCTAGAGGCTATTTAATTTATGGACTAAGCTATACTAGCCACGTAGTGGCTGTGGCCGGGTGTACCCCTCCTTTAAAGGGCTACCCCCTAGCCTTTTATATTATTTTAATTCTTTTAAGTAAGTAATTTTTTTATTTTATAAATTGTTTTTAATATTATATATTTAAATATAATTTTTATTTATTTAATTTAAAGTTAATTATTTTTATATTTAAAATATATATTTTAGGTTTTTTTTTTAATTAAATATATATTATAAAAGTATATTCGCGGTTTTATATAATAGATTTTCAATTTATATATTAATTATAAGCTAAAGAAAAAAAGTAGCTTTAAAAGCTTTAATCTTTAACAGTAAGCTATTTAAATAATTTATAAATAAATATATATATAAGTAAGCTATAACATTAGCTATAACTTAGCTATATATATTATATTTATATATACGGGCTAACTATTTACTATTAAAGCTACTAGCTATAACTACTCCCTTAGCTTTTTTTATTATAATAAATTAAATATAAAACGTTAATAAACTACTATTATATAAAAAGCTTAATTATTATAACCTTTATTTTTAAAATATATATAATCTTTATAAAATAATAAACTATAAACTTTTATTTTATATATAGTAAAGCTATATTTTTTATAATAATAATTATTTTAACGTTTTTGCTTTTTTATATATATAAAATTAAATACTATTTAGCTTTTTAATATTTAAATAAATATAATATTAAAAAAATTAACCGGGTTAATATTTATAAACTTTTTTAAAGCTAATTTAATAAATATAATACTATTAATTTTAATTTTATTTAAATTTATAAATATAATATTTTCAAAATAATTAGTTTAGCTATAATTTTAGCTATTTAATTTATACTTTTACTTAAAACTATTTTTAAAATAAAGCAAAAAACTAATAAAAATATTATATTTATTAAAAAATATTTTATAATTATTAATTTTAACTTATAATTTATTAAAAATAACTACGCGTAAATTTTAAATATAAAAAATATTAAATTATACCGAAATATTTATATTCTAGCTATTTTTTTTTTAAATTCTAAAAAATATATATATTATATTATTATTTTTTATTTTTATTAATTTAAGTTTATATAATACTTTTATAACTTTATTAAAATTATTATAAATTTAATTAAATATTAATATAATTATAATAAAATTTTATTTATTAAGTTTTATATATATATAAATAAGTTTTATAATTTATTAAATTTTTTATTTAAATTTTCCGTATATATAAATAAACTTAGTTTTATTTAAGCTAATTATATTATTATTAATATATAATTTATTTTTAAATAAAAATAATTATACGTTAAATTTAGCTAAGTTAAATAAAGAAAAAAATCAAGTAAAATAAAACAAAGTTTTTATATAAAAATAATAATAATATAATTATTTAAAATAGCTTAAAGCTAGGCAATTTTATTTACGTAGTTTTAATAAATTAAAATAAATTTAGCTATAAATTAATTTAAAAGGTTATTTTTAACGTTTTAAACAGCTGTTTAAATAAAGTTTTAAATATATTAAGCAGTAAACCTAGCTTATAATTAAAGTATTAAAAAAAATATAATTATAAGTTAAAATAAAATAATTTTTAGTATAAAATTAAATGTTTTATATTTTAAAGTATAAAAACAAAAATAATAAATTAAAATTAAAAACAAATAAAAAGTTATAAAAAAAAATCCAAGCAAAGAATTAGTTAAACTATTTATAAAATTTAAAAAGATATATTTATAAGTTTAAAATATATATAATTTATATAAAAAATATACTATAAAGTATTTTTAAAAAAAAAAAACCTTAATTAAAAAATTAAATATAAATAAAAAGCTATAAAAGTTTTAAAATAAAAAGTAAAAATAGCTATAAAAAGTAGCTATTATATAAACTTTTATAAAAACGTTTATAAGCTTTTAAAAACTATAATTAATTATTTTATATAAAAATATATAAATAAATTAGTTTTAAATATTTTACTTTATTAGTAAAAATTATTTAATAAAAAAAAATATAATAAATTAATTATTAATAATATTTAAAAAAGTTTATAATTATTATAAAAGTATATTTACGGTTTTATATAATAAATTTTAAATTTATATATTAATTATAAACTAGAGAAAAAAAGTAGCTTTAAGGGCTTTAATCTTTAGCAGTAAGCTATTTAAATAATTTATAAATAAATATATGTGTAAGTAAGCTATAGCATTAGCTATAACCTAGCTATATATATTATACTTATATATACAAGCTAACTATTTATTACTAAAGCTGCTAGCTATAACTATATATAAAATTAATAATAATCCGAAAAAAATAATATTTTTAAAAAAATATATATATTTAAGTTTTTAGCAAAAGAGGTATAACTAAGTAAAACAAAGGTTTTTTTAGTTTAAAATTTTAGCTAGGAAATTTTTAGTTGTTTAAATAAGAAATTTTACTTTTTTATTTAAAAACCTTTTTTATAATTATTAGTTTTTGTTATATATACGTGGTTATATCCGGTATTTTAGTATAAATAAATAATAATTAATTATTAAATAAATAAATATAAATAGATTTATTTTTTATTTTAAGTATAAATAAATATATAATTATTATTATATATTTTTTTTTTATTTTTTTTTTATTTATATATATATATAAACTGTTTTATTTAATATTTTTAATATATTTATTATTTTTAATATATTTATTATTTTTAATATATTTAATACTTTTAATATATTTAACGTATTTATTAAAGTTTTAGCTTTAAAGTAGCTAATAGCTTATGCTTATTATAAAACTTTTTTAATTTTACTTAGGTTAAAAATTATTTTAAAAATTTTAATATTATAATATGTTTTTTTAACTTAAAGTAAAAACTAATAATTATTTACTATAGTTAATAAATTGTTTTACGTAGCTAGAAAAATTTTTAAAAAACAGCGCCGGCAAAATATAAGCTAAGTTTTATTTTTATATTTATTAATAATTAATAAATTATTTTATATAGCTAGCTTTAGCTTTAATTATATAAATTATTTAAAAAAGCTTTAATTTTATTTAAGTTAAAAATTATTTTAAAATTTTTAATATTATAATATATTTTTTTAACTTAAAACGGGAATTAATAATTATTTATTATAGCTAATAAATTATTTTATATAGCTAGAAAGATTTTTTAAAAATAGCGCCGGCGGAACATAAGCTAAGTTTTATTTTTATATTTATTAATAATTAATAAATTATTTTATATAGCCGGCTTTAGCTTTAGTTATATAAAATATTTAAAAAAGTTTTAAGCTTAATAAATAGGTTTTTATTATTATTTTTAATAATAATTATATTAATTATTTTAAACTTATTTAGTTTTATATTTATTTTAATTTTAAATATTTTTATATAAGTTTAAATATATTAAGTTTAAATTAATAATTAGTATAAAAAATAAACTAGTTATTAAATCTATATAAAAAAAATTTATATAAATAATATAAGAATTAATAAATAAATTTAATATAAATAATAATAATAATAGTTATTAGCCGGTT
Organism: Xylaria longipes; assembly: GCA_025201785.1. Taxonomy (NCBI): domain Eukaryota; kingdom Fungi; phylum Ascomycota; class Sordariomycetes; order Xylariales; family Xylariaceae; genus Xylaria; species Xylaria longipes. The sequence continues at coordinate 6,704 of MU619767.1, forward strand.
AAATAAATTATATTAATTATTTAGGTTTAATTTTTGTTTTTTAATAAAAATTTGCTTATGCTTTTTTTAAATAAATAGCGCGGCTGTTTAAAGAATAGCTAGTATATTTTTGTTTTTTTTATTAAGCTTTTATAGCTGCTTAAAAAAAAAAAGCTATTAAATTATTCGCGTAATAATTATATTAATTATTTTCGACTTATTTAGTTTTATATTTATATATTAATTATTTTAAACTTATTTAATTTTATATTTATATATTAATTGTTTTAAACCTGTTTAGTTTTATACTTGTTTTAATTTTAAATATTTTTATATAAACTTAAATTTATTAAGTTTAAATTAATAATTAGTATAAAAAATAAACTAGTTGTTAAATTTATATAAAAAAAATTTATATAAATAGCGTAATAATTAGTAAATAAATTTAGTATAAGTAATAATAATAATAATTATTAGCTGGTTATATAAATTATATTAATTGCTCGGGCCTGATTTTTATTTTTTAATAAAAATTTATTTATGTTTTTTTTAAGCAAATAACGCGGCCGTTTAAAAAGTAGCTAGTATATTTTTATTTTTTTTGTTAAGCTTTTATAGCTGTTTAAAAAAAAAAGCTAATAAATTGTTTATATTTTATATAGTTATTGTTTTAGTTATTAGTTATAATATTATATATATTTAATAAGTAGTAACTAGTAATTAGTAGGTAGTAGGTAGTAATAAAAGAAAAGGTTTTATTAAATAAAAGGTTTTAAAAACTTAGGCTTTTTTGCCCCTAGGTTAAAAAGGTTTTTAATATATTATTAAATAATATAATAAATATAAAATAATTATTAATAAAAATAGCAAAGCTTAAACCTTAATTAAAATAATATTTAAACAGCGAAAATAATTTATAAAATAAGTTAAAAAATAAAACATAGGATTTAAATATTATATTATTAAATTAAAAATATATATAAAATATATTATATAATCTTTAAGCTATTTAATTATAAATATATATTTTATATAATATAATAACTATAGTTTTTTAATAATTATTTATTTAAATAAAAATTGTTTAATATTTATTAATAATATTTATTTTAAAAAATACTTAGTAATTTTTTTAAATAAATATATTAAAGTTTTTATTTCGGTTATATATTAGTTATTATAGTTTTAAAATAACTAAGTTAATAAATTAATAATTATAAACTATTTAAAGCTTTAAAATTTTTTTAAGTAAAAATTAAATATATATAGCTTATGCTAAGGATTTTTTTATAAAAATATTAATAACTTTTATAACAGGAAATATTTTTAAACAAATATAAGTTTTTTATAAGTATATTATATTTATTATAATGAAAAAAGCTTAATTTTAAGGTTTATATTAATATAATATTTTATAAGTTTAATAAGTTTAATATTTTATAATAATAAAGCGAAATAATTTTAATATTTATATAATAGTTTTATAACTTAGTTTTATTATTTTTATATAGTAGTTATAATATTAATAATAATATTTAATTTAATAATAAACTATATTATTGTTATAGTTATAAAAATAAATATGCTACGTTTTTAGTATAAATTTATTAAAGCTAAAAAGTTAATTTTAAAAACTGGTTTTTTTATTAAAAATATAAATTTATATTAAATATTAAATCTTTTATATAATATTAAGTTAAAAAGTACTAAAATTTTTATTCTTTTAAATATAATAAATTTTTTTTGCTAGTATTTTTTTATAGCTTAAAAAGAATAAATAATAAATTATAAACTTAATTAATATATTATAATATTTTTATTAAATAAATTAAAATTTTATATTTTAAAATAATAAATAGTTATAAATTTATTAAAATAAACTTTTTATATAATATATATAATAATAAATATATTATTTATTTAAAACATTTAATAAGTTTTATATTTTAAAATAAAGTATAGTATTATATTTTTAATTATAAATAAATAAAAAATATAATTAATTAAAATATTATTTAATAAAATATAAAATAATAAGTTAATTAGCGTAAAAGAAAAAATAAATATAACTTAAAAAATAAAAATATTTTAAATATTAAATAAATATTTTAAGCAAATAAATAAATAACGTTATTTTTTAGCTAAATAGTTAAAATATTTTTTTAATAAATAATTAATAAATTTTAAATTTGTTTAATTTAAAAAATAAAAATAATATATAAATAAAAATAATTAAAAATATTTTAAAGTAGTTTAAGTATTTTAAAAATTAAAAAAGCTAAATAATATTATGTTGTTTAAAGATAAAGTATAAGTAATAAGTTTTTTTAAATTATAATAGTAAATAGTATTAATTTTGTTAAATTAAATGCTTTAATTTAAATATTTTTTTTTTTAATAAATAATTTAAAAATATAAATTTAAATAGTATTTAATAATATTAAAAGGATTAAAATATATATATTAAATTAATATATAATAAAAAGCTTTTTAATTTAATTTTAATTTATTAAAATATTAAATCTAGTTTTTAATTATTTTTAAATATATACTAGTTATATGCTTAAAAATATTTTTTTAATAACTTAGTTAACTTAAAGTTTTTTAAATTAATAGTTTTATTTATAATATAAAAAAAAGATTTATATTTTATTAAATTTAATTAGGTTTTTTTTATTTTTTTTAGCTATAGTTTTTATTATAAAAAATAGTTTATTAAAATTAACTTTAATATTAAACTTAAAAACAATGAAAATAAATACTAGCTTTTTAATACTTTATTGTTTTTAAATTTTTAAAATATTTAAAGCGTAATATTTTATAGTTTTAATTTATTTTAACTATTCTTAAAATAAAAAAAGATTAAAACTTTTACTAGTAAATATAATATAAGTTATAATAACTATAGCTATATTTTTAATAATAACTTAAACTAAAATATATTTTATAATAAAATAACGTTTATTATTAGCTAATTTAACTAATTATATAATTTTAGCTAAACAAAGTATTAATTTTATTTTTTTAATAAATAATAAAAAAATAATTTTAATTACTATTTTTTTATTAAATAAAATATAACTAGTATATTATTTATTTACTACGGTTTTAATATATTTTAAAATATTATATTTAATTTTATTTTTATTTTAGTTTTTAATTTAAATTAAAATATAACTAGGTTTTAATATTATTAATATAGCTAGGTTAAGATTTTTTTTTAGTTTTATTTTTATTTTTATTTAATATTTAATACTAAGTGTTATAATATAAATAAATTATAATTTAACTTTTATAAAACTATTTATAAGCTAAGTAGCTATTATAATAATAAAAGTTTAAGCTAGTTATTTTTTAACGTTAAACTTAAAAAGGTTTTTTTTTGCTATAATATATATAAGAATTATATTTTTAAGTTTATTATTTTTTAATTTAAATTTATTTTTAACCCGTAAGTTATTTAATTTCTTTTTATACTTAGTAAAAAATTATTAAAAAGTAGTAATATTTAAAGTTTTAATTATTTAGTTTAACTAAAAATATTAAGTTATAATATTTAAACTAATAGTTATTTTTAATATTTAAAACTAAAATAATATAGTTTAAGTTATGTTTTAAATATTAAGTTTATTATTATAAATTTAAAAAAAAGTTATTAACTTAGGTTTTTTTTTTACGGATAGTTTTTTAAAAAAAGTTATTTTTATTTATTATTATAACAGCAAGATTTTTTTTAATATTAAATATAAAATTAATTTTTATAAATTAAATAGTTAAGTTAAATATTAATTTTAAATATAAAATATTTAAAAAAAAGTATAATAATTAAAAGTTTATTTAATTTTAATTTTATAAACAAGTTTAAATTTATAATAATTATATTTATAGTTTTATAAGGATTTAAAAAATTAGTATTTAAATTAATAGTTTTTTATTTATTTATAATATTTATTAATAAACTTTTGCTGCTTTTTATAAAGTATTAATTAATTAATATATTTTTTAAAGCTATAGCTTTATTATTTATATTAAAAAAATTTAAAAAATTTAAAGCTTAAAGGTTTTTTTTTTTTTTTTATAAATAATAATATATTATTTTTAGCTTAAAAAAATATATTTAATAAATTCTTTTAATAATTATTTAAATACTATAACAATATATTTTTTAACAGCAATAATAGTTTGTTAATTATTTAAAAAGTAGTTAATACGTTTATTATAAATATTTATTTTATTTATTAAAGTAATAATTTAACCGAAATATTTTTTTATATCGCGGAATATAATTTTTAATTTTAAAGTATTAGTAGTATTAATAAGATTTTTTATAAAAAAGTAGTTTTATAATTTTAATTATAATATAGTATTTATTTTATTATTTTATATTTTATAAAAAAATATTTTAGTTAATTAGTTTTAAAAATTATTATATATATGATTTAATAGTTTTTAAACTTATTTAATATATTTTATAAGTTATTTATTAATTTTTTGTTTAAAAGCGCGGATTTTATTAATTAAAAAATATTATAACTTAATATTATTTTTATTAAACTTAAAAATAAATATTGCTTTACTTTTATTTTAATTTTTACGGATTTTTTTAAATAAAGTATTATATTATAATTTTACGCAGTAGCTATTAATTTTACTTTTAAACATAATAATTATATATTATTTAAAGGTTTTTTTTTTAAATAAAAAAATTTTATAATTTTAAAAAAAAAATTTAATATTATTTTTAAAAAAAGTATTAAATTATAAAGTTATTATAACTTTAAATAATAACTATATATTAAAAATAAATAAAGCTTAATTAATATATAAGTTATATAGTTAATTAGTTAGCTAATTTATTATTATAAAAATAAGCGAATTTTATATAAAAGCTAAAATAATATTTAAAATAAATATTAAAGGATTAATATTAAATATAAAATAAAAATCGAGCTTTTAATTAAATAAGTTTAAAGTACTTAAATTTAAACGATTTTATTATAATATACTATAATTATTTATAAAATTCTAGTATAAAAAATATATTTAAGTATAAATTTAAAGTATATAATTAATAAATAAATATATATAATATTAAAATTAACTATAAATATATTAATTTAATAAAGTTTAAAATAATATTAAAATATATTTAAATTTAAAATATATTTTTTAATTAACTATTAAATATAATAACATTTTAGCTTATAATTAATAAAATATTAAAATAAAGTAATAAATATATTAAATTAAATATAATAATTAATAAATAAATAATAATAATTTAAAGTTAATAAATATTATAATAATATTAGCTATAATAATATGCTATAAATAAAATATATTAAAAAAAGCTAGATTTATAAGTCCGAAAATTTTTAAGTTATATAAATTAAAGTTATATATTAAATTTTATAACTTATATATAATAATAGGTTTAAAACAACTAAAATTTTATTTTTTTAATTTAAATAGTAGGATTTTTTTAATAGTTAAAAAAAACTTAGTTATTAATTATAATATTAATTACGGTATAATATTAAAGTTTTTAAAATTAAAGAAATTTTAAAAAAAATTTATATTTAAAAGTTAAAATATAATAAAAATAATTTAAACTATATTATATATTTAATAATAGTTTTTTATAAATTTATATTTTATATAATATAATCAGGATTATTTTTAAGGTTAAGTTTTTATAAAAAATAATATATTAATATTTAATATAATAAAAATTAAAGTTAATTTAATATAAATTAATTTATTATATTATTAATTAATAAAATTTATAATATTTAAATAATTAAAATTAAAACAAAAATAATAATAATTTAAAAAATATAACAAGTTAATAATAAACTTAAATATAAAGTTAAAAAAATACGTTTAACTAAAAAAAATATTAAATAAAGTTTAAAATTAATATATTTTATTTTTTTTCTTTTAAAATTTAAGTTTAAAAAACTAATAAAGCTTTTTTAATAAAACCTGTTTAATTTAAATAGTTTAATTAAATATATAAAAAAAATAAAGATTTTTAGCTATTTATTTAAAGTGGGTAATTTATTAAGTTTATATAAGCGAAGCTTTTTAACCACTTTTAAACATTATATTATTTTACTTATATTATTACCTGTATAAACTTCACTTTATTATATATTTAAATAAAAGTGGTTATTAACCTTTAGTATAAGTTTTTTATTAATAAATAACTAGTATATTAACAAAAATAAAAGTACTTAATCCACTATATAAATTACAGCTAAATAAATATACTTCTGCTATAACTTAATATATTAAGTATAAAAATATTAAATTTATTAAAGATATAATTATAGCTAGTTATTTAACTAACCACTACCATTACCACTACCACCACTACCACTACCACCTTAGATCACCACTTTAAATCACCACCCTAGATCACCACTACTACCCTAGACCACCACCTTAAATTACCACTACTAATTTATATACTTTAACACTTTTATACATTAACATATTTTATATAAAATTTAATATAAACATGTTAAACTAAAAAGATATAAAAACATAAAATTAGCTAACTTAGCAGATTTTTCGAATATACTTAAATAAGTAATAATTTAACCTTTATAGTGCAAAAAAAATATAATACTAACCATATATTACAAGTAATAGAAGCTACTTCTATTCTGGTAACACCCTTGCCTATTCGGAAGTACCATCAATTATTTGCTAATAAAAGACCCATACTAAGGGTCAGTGACCACTCCTGCTTAGGTATGTGACGAAGTGGAGTCCATACGGGTACCTACCTAGGTAGGTACCTACACTACAAATATCACACATAGGTACCTCCTACCACTCAAATGCTCACGTTACAGTAAAGTCGCACAAAAGAGCCAGTGCAGATTACACCACGGAGAATAACACAATCAAAATGAAGTGTTTCGTCGTAGAATTGCTACGCTTTGAGCCAAGCTGAGCAGCTAGCCCATCACCACAAACTCGTCTCCTAGACCGAGATGTCGCGTTACAGCTCGTGTGTCAGCTTCTCTTCTTATCTTGCGCTTTCACCACAGCCGTCCGATCATTCCATTTCTCCCAGCCGGCCTGACAAAGATCCTCTTCTACGACGAGGTCTCTGACCCTCAACCATTTTGCTACAGGTATTTCCATGGCCCAAGCTACCCAGCCGGTTCGACGTAGTATGCTTGTCACAGCAAACCAGGTGACAGCGATCACCGAACCAGCCGTACATCCAACTAGCACTTGTTTCTCGGTATGGTAGTTCAGATATACTCGGCTCCAGGCCACCGTAAACGCTCCCACTAAGGCCACGGCGCTCCAAAACGCACGTTCTAGCATGGTCATTGGGGTGTGGTCTCTCCTTCTATGTTCCAGCCTTGGCGGCTGATGTCGGAACAATAGGAAGAGAGCCATGGAGACGGCGAAGAATGTGACGAATTGCGCATGGCTGCTAGGCATACCGTATCCCTTCCCGTTCATGCGCGGCGGTCGCTCCTCTTTGATGAGCCGCTTCAACGCAAAGTTGAGAACCTCGCACGCGAACTGACCGGCGCCTAGAAGCACTATCTCTATCTCGCGTGTCGACCAGATCAGCGTCACGTACACGACGCAGAGGCCTTGCGGGACGAGGGCAAGCCAGGCGCATAGGTACGATATTGGATCGGTAGGGTCCTGCAGACGCAGAGCGAGAAGGTCAGGGAAGAGATCTCATTTTGCTAGAAGGACGGCAGAAATAACCTTAATTAGCAGATACGTACATAATGAACATGAGTCAGCGAAAAAGATGTTAAGGATACGATGTCTTCTGACATGGCGACCCGCGTAAATGTCGACGTGCTAGCCCGGAATTCGTTCACAAATGCATTACTCTTGGCCAGGAATATAGTGTTGATGGGAATGGCAAGTTCATGCAAAGTAGCGCTACCACGAGGGACGCCACGTGTGTTGATTCGTGGGGTTCTGTGCAGTGGTGCTTCTTCAACCTCGAAACAAACCCGACAGTCTGAATTGACAAACAGTTCTGTTGTACAGAGGGCAGCGGGTTCGTCATTGAGGCTGCCTGACAGCTGGGCGGCCAATGCCAGCAGTTGACAAGCACGGTCCCAGCAAACAGAGCCAACATGGTGGATGGGTCGAACTTTGCCCCTCGCTCGTGTGGAGCTTCACTAGCACCATCTACGCCACACCTTACCGGATGAGTCTACACATCAACTGAGGGTAGGTGACCCCAGTCTACCTGAGGGTGGCTCCACTCTTTCGTGTAGACATTAGCCACAGAGTACCTCCTGACATAGGCGGCTACGCCGCAGCGGCTGCGCCGCGACAACCACAATTCAATATTCTTTTTAAATTTTTTAACCTCCGGGGGGCATGCGCTCCGCGCCGACCCCCACTCCGGAAAAAAAGCGAATATATTTCTATCTTGGTCCGCCGCTCGCCCTACAGGCTTACGAGGCTCGCTATTTGTGGCGTTTGTGGCGTTAAGTATATTGTGGATTATGTCTACACCAAAGAGTGGAGCCACCCTCAGGTAGACTGGGGTAACCTACCCTCAGTTGATCTGATTGCTCTTACCGGATGACTGGACTCGGTAGCTCACTTAGAAATTATTCCCAATCCTTGAATCAATAGAAGTGTGATTATTGCTATTGTTATTGTCTTTTGTTCATATAATGATAACTGCGCCTGTCAAGGGGCCTTTTATCGCTACTGAGAATTGCGCTCGAGTTGAACAAGACAAAACAACGAGTTTTCAGTAAAACCAACACACATGTTGATGACTAGCTTCCAAGAACAAAGATCGGAAAGCCCACTACGTCTTGATAAGCAGGATATCCAGGTCCATGGCTTGGGCATCTTTTAGACATGCACGCGATTACGTTTATTAGTTTATATACTCTCTATACCAGCCGGTAGCGACCGATCATCATGGACGAGGACGCACGAGACATTGAGTTGTCAACAATCACCGCTATATATCCCGAGATTCAACTTGACGAGAACAATCCTCACAGGCTATCCATCGAGCTTCCCGTGAGCCTATCAAAGCCGCTCACCGTTCTGTTCCCAGCAGTGACGGGAACAGCACCCTCTCTTGTACCGCTACAGGCGACAGTTTCGGCAACCGCGGCGGCGACAGAAGTTGATTCACAGGCTCTATTGAATCTTCCCGCTTTGCAGGTCAAGATCACTCTGCCCGACGGCTATCCCCAAGAAAATCCGCCAACTGTCTCAATATCAACCTCGCCTCCATGGCTATCCAACGACATTCTAAGGAGACTTGAGACGGACGTCACTAGACTATGGGAAGATGTTGGTCGCGATCAAGTCATATTTACATATATTGACGATCTCCAACGAGCCAGCGACAACGTCTTCGGCTTAGTCGACAGTAAGGGGACGCTCGAGGTTGCCCCGGACCACAAGATCGCACTTTTAGATTACGATATAAATGCTAAGCGCAAAGCCTTTGAGAAGGAAACCTTCGAATGTGGAATATGTTTAGGTAAGCTCTAGTCCCCTTCCCCTGAACATCATCAAGAGTTCTTTGCTAATTCAGAATCGCAGATCCGAAAAAGGGCGTTGTTTGCCACAGGATGATAGATTGTGGCCATGTGTTTTGCATTCAGTGTTTGCAAGACTTCTACAACAATGCTATCGCAGAAGGTGATGTCACTGCAGTCACATGTCTCGCGCCGAATTGTTCAAAGGAGCGTGAGAAGGATGCTACAGAGGATTCGTCTCTTGGGAGACGAAAACTGAAGACTTTTATCAGTCCTAGCGAACTGCTACAACTTTTCATGGAGCAGGATACGGTCAAACGTTACGTGATGCTGAAGCACAAAAATAAACTCGAATCTGACAAGAACACTGTCTATTGTCCTCGCTCTTGGTGTCAGGGTGCAGCTCGATCAAAAAAGCACAGAAAACCAGAAGGCCTTGAACTTGTCGACTCGGATGAAGAGGAAGAGGAGGACACGGGGCTACTTGCTATTTGCGAAGATTGCGGGTTCGCATTTTGCAGTCGTTGCTGTCAGAGCTGGCATGGCGAATTCAGTTACTGCATCCCAAAGGAGAGAAAAGACGCGATCACGGAAGAGGAGAAGGCGTCACTTGAATACCTGAAACTGCATTCAACACCGTGCCCTACATGTGGAGCTCCTTGCCAGAAATCTCACGGCTGCAATCACATGCGATGCTTTCGGTGTCAGACTCATTTCTGTTACTTGTGCTCAGCATGGTTGGACCCCTCAAACCCATACAAGCATTTCAATACCCAGCCTGCAGATGGTATAACTAGCTGCTACATGAGGCTTTGGGAACTAGAAGGTGGGGATGGTGATGATGTGGGCATTGGTTACGAGGGTGGTGATGCGATGCGCAATGCAAACGTTGCTGCAGGGCAATACGGCGAGCATCTAGAGATCGTTCAGCACCCTCGCGCCGCGCACCAGGCTCGAGAAGAACCCAGACGCGAAGTGGCCCAACCCCAACCCCAGCCAGCTCCGGTAGCTCAAGATCCCCAGCCCCCTCCAGAAAGAAGAGCCGCTGTCGCCCGCGAAGGCCCGCTCGTTCTGCGAATCGAGGGCGACGTTCCTGTGGCGCGAAACAGAGAAGAGCGCCCCCGTGAGGCAGCCGTTGCGAATCCTCGAGCACCACCCGTTGCAAACCCAAGAGCTAATGCGGGCCATCGAGGCGGCCGCGGAGGCAACCGACGAGGCAGGGGCGGTGCCGGGTTTAACCAGAATAATGACCGGAATCGAGCTCAGGGGGCGGCCCGCAACGGAGCTCGTATGCACCAGGCCCAACGAGCCGCGGCTGAGCGTCGGGATGGCCAACAGAACCCAGACCTAAACCCTCAACAAGAGGCTTGGATTAGACAGTTTGTGCAGCTGGCGCTCAACGACGAAGAACATCTCGTCGACTTAGATAGCGATGATGATTAATACATTGCTTCTTTAAGTTTAATATTAGCTGCAAATATTTTACGCCCCAAAAAATAGAAAATAAATTGATGCATGAATAATACCGATTATGAGATGATCTACTGTGTTTTCAAGGGCAAAACAAGGCGCGATCAAACACCAAATTACGTTCTGGTTGAATAAAGGTAGTAATTTGCTGCATGCATTCATGCGTTGACATGACAGTCATATAACTCATTAATTAAACAACCGTACTTTCAACTCTATAACCTCACGTACTAACAACTAGAAACCAACCGCGACGTCGATTACGAAGAGAGCACTAGTTCGAGCTTCATGAGTGTTCGAGCGAAAAGCTACGACATGTGATTACTCATCAACGATATCAACAGCAGATTGGGTTACATTCGAGGACGGCATCTGACAGCTGTCACGAGTAGCATATGTGCCACACCGTATAACAGGCCATATCTTTCATGAATCCTATTCCTGCAGTCAACATGTACACAAGTAGGCTGTCTGTATTGCGGCCTATCAGTACCCCCGGCGGGATTGATTACGCTGTTCCCCCTTACCCCTTTCCCCCAAATTTACTGTTTTCAACTTTGCTGCCCATCCGCAATTGGAATGGAGTTTGCCGTCTCTTTTGTGTCACATTCAATTTTAGGCCTACAAAGGAATATAACTTCCATGGGAAGACGAGACAGTCGATCATTGTTGGATGCTGTCGTAGGCAGGATGCTAAGCACCACGGCCATTATTAGTCAATGATTACGAGCTAAGATGGGAGGGATGAAAATTTTTCTTCCTTTCTTAAGCGTAGATATGCGCGAGCAGGTCCTATCTTTACACTCAAGGGTGACATCAAGCTGTCTCCCTCGAGATAAAGGGGGTATCACTCAGGGGGAAGGGAAACGCAAGCCAAGATCGATATACATAGTTGTGTACTTATTATTTCAGCTCCTATCCATTCTCACATACCATGATTATAGTATCGCAGGGTAAGAACATATATTTAGCAAGACACGTCCCAGTCCCGGTCATCTCTCCACCGCTTGGCCGTAAATTCTCGGTTTGCTGGCTAATGACTTGGAGAAAGTCTGGGCGAGCCTAGTCGTAAAGCTGTAAGATTATGGCCAGGCGGAGAATATGTATTCCCGGCTCGAAATAATATCGAGAGTGCCCAGAGATTATTAATAGGACACACAGTTCTATCCGGATTGGTTAAGAGATGATCCTCATGTCTATTGTTGTTGTTCTCGACCTCCCCGAGTAATTACATGTCAATGACGCATATAACGCTCGCAGATCTGCAGGGGCTGTTTTATGGCCCGTCCTCGAAAATTTATCGTCTTGAATACTACTGGGAATATTTCGCCGCTTACTTACTCACGGGGCAAGGCTATGCCATCGTATCATTACACCAGAAGGAATGACGAGGGCTCGGTTGTGTAGCAGTTTGCCTAGACCTATCGCTATGCGGATCTGTTGGAGCACCAGCAGTGGTACTGCCGTGGGTTACAGCCAAAGCCAAAGCCAGGGAGATTAGAGTTACAGATGATTGAGGTTTCGGGACCACTTGCAGCAACGAGTCATGGTTGTGTCCCTATTGGTGCGCGCTGTGTTGCCGGCCATGCACGTCGTCCATCACTTTGTCTTTGTTGGATTTGTTGCGACGGTCGCAGCAGGAGCGTATCATGAAGTTTACCGTACCTTACGTTAGCTGGAATGGGCCGTGTAGTAATATTGAGATCTTTGGGTTAGGGCACCGGGATTGATATCGGCTATAGTATATGATGCTTACCGGTGAACGGCGTTCGGGTGACACTAACTCGGGTCTGAATTCATATGCAGTGAGTTTCTAGGATTCGCATTGTTGGAAACTGTACGCATCTATGGAACTCTTAACATGATCATTACCTTGCTCGCTGGCCAGGCTAGGGCCTAGATACACCCCGTGGCAGTAATAGTGGGAAGCAAGTTTTTCGTTACATTCCAGCCATCTCTGATGCTCCCAGCCCGCCAGTTCCAGCCTGCACCGGGGCATTCGCTGAAGGATGGAGGATTCAGCTTCGAGTTGCTCCTATTCAAGACGCCGGACTAATGTGTCATGTAAGGCAATGCAACGCGTTCACAGCTATCATCTACGTAAGGTAGCGACGAACGCATGGGACATCGCTGAAGAACACCACATTGACACCCGCACGTGGATGAAAACGGACATATCTTCGGATTGCAACGGCAGCAGTAGCAGTATCACGACAGCTCGCAACGACAGCCCGAATTATGACACTTGAAATGGTATTCATGTGCGTCTTTCTGGTGACCGAGTGCCGACTGGGGGGTTGCAAATATGTGCCGCGATCCCCTGTATCTATTTCCGTTTGGGACAAGATCGTTGGTGGAATGGACAGGGATCAGCTCGGCCATCTAATACCTCCAGGTTGCTGACGAGAGCGGCGTTGGAGGCTACGAGATACAGTTATGCGCGGTCCTTTTCTTTTCCGTCCTAGTCTGGTCTAACCTAGTCACTCTAGCAATCGGTTGTGTTCGCACAGCCTGCATGCGACTTTTCTTCGTTGCAATCAATCCTTTGTGTTGCCGGCCACTGTCCTGCACGACATCCTCTGTCTAGGGGGTATCCGACCAGGGGAATTTGCTGACTACCTAGGCAGCAACCCCAGCAGACCCAGCCGTAAACTTCAACTTTTCTCTTTATTTTCCCCTCTGCATATGTACGCTCGCTGTTGGAGGTGGGCAGTACGCAAGGAGTGTGTGCGGATGGCCTGTGGGGATTGGGCAGGATAATATATCCGGCCTGCATTCGGCCCTTCCAGGCTAAAACGACAATGCAGGATAGCTCGTCTCTGTTGTCTAGCCTTTTCCTGTTCGGTAGGCTGCCATGGCGGGCTCAATGGGTTTACGAGCCAATGTTGCTCGAAGCGCGGTTCGTGGGGGCGGATTAAACGCCTTGTGTCTTTTCTTGGATGCTCAGCTGTGTAAGTAGACTCTACCATAGCTCACATAGGTAGTCCCTACTAAGTATCCCAACCTGGTGACCAGCACGATAACGCTGCGATTGTAGCCGGGTCTTCCGCGTTTGAGCACTGTCGCTTTGCCTCGGGATTGTTTTTCAAGTCGGATTCGCGGACATGAGCTTTTGATAATTGAACATGAAACTAGCCCTTTCTGACCATCTCCACCACACCCATCTTGGCTGCTCCGAACTACACCTAATCTGTATAAGATTTGCAGCAGGGGCCATAGGTGTAGTGGAGAGGTCAAAAATCAACAGTCGGGCGGTCGCAAGTGTAAGGCAAGTGTAAGTAATCTGTAGGTACAACAAATTAGCAGTAGTTGCTACCAAAATAAAGGTACTAATAGATTCAAATTACCAGATTTAATTAAAACCAGTCAATTCGATCGAATGCAGTCAGTTTAATCGATAGCGGTTAATTTGATCGAATTCGGTGCAGGTGGGTATAAAGTGCTGTAAATTACATGAATGACCGTATGTGTAAATTGATTTCTTCCTGTTATGGGTAGTAAGCTGGGGTCTGCTCTGATCCACATACAAATTAGGTGTAGTTCGGAGCGGCTAGGAGCTTGGCTGGCATGGGTGCTAGAAAAGGCTAGTTTCATGTTCAATTATCAAAAGCTCATGTCCGCGAATCCGACCTGATTGTTTTTGTTTCCGATATATCCCCGCCTCGCCGTCCTGAATCTCATGGGCTCCTCGTGTGGCTGTACAGTAAGGTCGATTCGCCTAGTAGTACCATCGACTGTACTTACGTTGACGCTTTCGCAATCGCGCCAGTCTTGGAGAGTTAGCTCGACGCATCTCGCTTGGTATATGCGCCCGTCGTAAGTCTCCAATATGCATGTGAGACATTGACCTCCTAAGACGGGAATCTCCGCTCATGGCGCTGGGTCACCGGGTACCTAAGTGAGCGTCAGCGGGAGCACGCAGTACGTTACAATACGAGCTTCTGGAAACCCGGATAAATGAATCGAAGTACTGGATAAAGTACGGTCCTTTCGAGCTAGTCGAGTGAAGCGACTTACGGGCACCCCAATCCAGAGCGACGGGAAAATAATCTGGGGTTGAATTACGACCTTCGCCTCCCAGAAGAAGGTAAGGCTGCGTCCGCTACTACCTAGGGAGGTAATGAGCGATCTACTGCTGCTACCACAGCATAGAGATCGCTTACAGGTTTGTTTCTTTACTTAGAAGCGGGACATGGAGTTGATCAGTGGCTAAGTCTTCCTGAATAAACACTCACCCGCTGCAACCAACGGTGCGCATGTGAGGGGACAGATGAGAACCCGCCTCGCCTCCACTCGATATCGCTCCATTCGCAGGCTGCCTTGGGGGGACGATCGTTTGTGACACCAACAATACGATTTCCATCCCTTTCGGGGAAGTCATCCTCGTCGTCGCGGGTGGATTTTGGCCGTGATCAGGAAGGATTATCCTGAAGCTTATCTTTCTTGACAACCTTATGCGCTGCGGGAGCACCCTTCTTTCGTCAACGTGATCTGCCGTGATGGAGGGTATGGAGGGGCGAGGGGCCCAAAAGGGAGGCCTGCTGCCCACCCTAAACTATTAGTGTAGGCACGGCAGTTTAGAGATAGCAGCTGGTCTAACGGCCTTCGTAACTAGGCGCTGAGGACTTAAAAGGCACTAGGTAACTAGGTAACCAGGTATTATCAACGTCGGGGAGGCATGAGAGAAACATTTTTATCCACGGCGTTTGGTTCAACCTCAATAGACTGGAGGCTAGTTATGCGCTGGAGTGCGATGCCGTAAGGTGTCTCCAACAATACTTTGCATATTACATCAGGGTTCGCATGCGGGTGTTTTGTTGCTATTTCCATTATGGCAATAGCTTCCCAGCCCTTGAGGAAGTACGTTACTTGGTTAATTGTATGCCCATCTACCTCTTTTTAAGTTGAGGATAAGATGGCAGAGTGCTCGAGCCGAGAAGCTTGCGAAGGTCGTGGAGAGGATCAACTAAGACATGGTCCTGGTGATTTGCGGAAAAGTACCATACAGAGAGTACGAGAGTACATTGAATTTCCGGTTCGTTTAAGGTTAGTTGGAAGGATACCCTAGCTGGGTGACATGCATGGCCCCGTGTCGGCTCATCCTCCCATGGTCCGCTTCTTGGCCCCCCTGATCCAGTATTGGATTATGGTCTGATTTGCAAGCGCTAGTAATATCTTAGACTTCTGCTTTTGGAGCGGACTGGTGCATTCGAGAGCTGTCAGGCACAACTTGTCAACGTGCTAAAGTGTCATCAGCGGCGCCTAATCAAAGACGCCTCCCCGGCCGATGTCATTGTATGTATCATCCCGAGCAAGGCTTGCGGCTAGTAATATCAACTAACACTCCACTTGCTAGATCGTCCAGGGCACGGCCTCGATGCCTAGAAAGCGTTGGTTCTTTCGGAGTTGTAACTAATATGAGGCTATAGTCTTTCGAAGCAGTTCTGTCGCGCGGGGCGACGACACCTTGCCTCAACGCATCTTCTTTGACCCTAGGCGAACGTCGTTCGCTTCCCAGAGGTAGAAACTGAATGATTTTCACCTACTGTATAGGCTTACGGGATCCATCATTTTTGTCCATGCTTTTGCAGTAGATCTTGGGTCATCGTAGGCTCCAGGTAAACCCGTAAGGATCCAGTTTCTGTTGGGGAAATGCATGCTAGTACCATTCAGTACCCTGCATGGCCAGCAACTTCGGTAGAGCAACCAAGGCTGATAGGTGGCCCGCGCAGACCCCCTTATCGACACGGACAGACGGATGCCTTGTTACTGCGGTTTTGATGTTGAACAAATTGCGCTTCACCCGAGCAAAGACATGGTCGTTCCTTGTAGCCCGCTCCATCGAGCGAATTGAAGTCTGCCTGACCTATGCAGTATACTTCGTCTTAGAGTTGCGTCATGCCAGTAGACTGGCGGTTTCTTGACGTATGTACTGTACAGACTCCGTACGGCTTGCGGATGGATATCTATTATTACTATGTATGTGTACGGCGCAGATACGGAAAAAGATCGCCTGTTGCTTGAGGGCGGCACAGACGGTGATGTACAGAAAATGGCGCGTCGTCTTCCGCTTTGATTCGATAACGATCCCTGTCCCTTCGCAACTATCCCGGACGATGTTGTCTACAGGTCAACAGGATGATAATCAATAGCGCGGCGCTAAATTCTAGGAAAGCAAGAGTACTGTTAATCCGCAAGGCTGTTATATAATTTAGGTAAAGATTTAGCTGTTGATCAGTCTCGGAGCGTTTTTGCCACCAAACTGCCCCTTGTTCGTCAAGTAGCTTTGGCAGATTTCCTCACCAAAAAAAGCCCTGCCAGTACAAGCCCCTAGCGCGGCGCTATTGATTATCATCCTGTTGACCTGTAGAACCAATGACAATTAATTTGACTAACTCCATTAGCTTTCCCTAGGGGTTAACCTCTGTGAGACTTGGCACATATGCCGGCGTTGCTAAGAGGGACAAGCATCGTTAGATCGAGCTAAGCTTGGAACGGAGTCAGTGATCGTCGTTTAGATGGGTCTACCACCCGGCCAACATTGCGAAACAGGATAGTATATGAGGGGGTATGCAAGTGTTGGATAGAGCTTTCACTGCTTCACAGAGTGTCTAATAATAAGTTAGTTACCACTTTTAAGTTGTGTACGGAACGGGCTTCGGCACAAAGAGAGGTCATACTTATATTTTGAAAGGAAATGTCAACTTATACACTAAGTAATAGATATAGTCAAGCCATTAGAAACATACGATAGACGGACTGAGACAAGGCTGCCAAGAATAGTTTTATCGCTCCTTAACCTCTCTGTCACCATTACGTCGTCACTAAATCAACGGCCGAAGCCGCCTGGTAATCCTTGTGCTGAGCCTCCCTAAGCTATCTAATTAATCTGCCACGATCTCGTTGTACTATGGAGGTGCCCCCCACAGGACCTGCGAGTCCCATTACTTGAGAATCCTTGGGTCATACCCAACCATCGACAGCTCTGGCCGATTCTGCTGGGTATTTCATGTTTTTCGCAGAGCCTTGTGTGACGAACAAGGAAGCGAGCCGGAGCGGCAAGATCCTTCAGCTTGCGCATAACAATGCCTCTAATAGCGCGGCGTAGAGTTGCCGAATCCCTGTTCTTGGATTTGGGTTACTTTCACGCGTCTAGCGCCACTCTTTTGATCTCAAAAAGTCTTCCATTTCTTGGTGCATCACTTGTAGACTTCATATGAAACTGCATCAGAAGAGGAAGTTATATGAGCTCATGACTCATAATGCCGTAGTAGGGTCAGAGCCCGGGTCGCAAAAGTTTCATCACAGGGATTGACTACCTAGTTTGATCGATATATTGATGAACATATATGGACTTGCCTTAAGCTAGCGTAGTACGAGTTCAAGTCAGAACCAGGGCGGCTCAATTCTGTACATAGTAGTATACTGTAAGTAGGCAGTTCTACTTTCTCTTTAACCAAATTTTAATACACGCTAGGCATTTTACTAGGTAGTTAGTTCCTCTATGGCTACCAGCGCGGATGAACGCACGGATCTGCTGCCATCCTAGAGAAAGATCAGATATGGGGATAGGTTGAATGATATTAAACAGTTTGCTGATGATTGCACGAGCGCGCATTCTGGACCAAGGATCCATCTGTAATAATGGCCCCTCCCAATATCGAGGCCCCATGGGCTTTGACCTATCTTCTGTGATGAGAAACACATACCAGTATCCACAGTAGGTCATCATGCTTTCGATCCAGCTAGGAAACAAGATTCAATAATTTGCCCATGCAGCTGTGAAGTTCAGGAACAGCATACCGCAGGACCAAGCCCCCGACCAGGTACCACCAATGGTATACCGGGGGTATAGCAATGGAGGCTTGAAGTAACCAAGCCATGTGGTCTTTTCATTGTCTCGGAAGAGGGATTTTGCACTTATACCCACACGTTGGTTTTCAGTAGGTTCAAGATGGAGAGCCGCGAAGTATCCTGTACCCTGGCGAAGGTTTCTACCCCTTACCTTAGCGACGTAACTCTCTGACTGATAGGGGCTGATTTCTTTCCGTCTTTCTCTCACTGACGTTGAAACTGCCGTTAGTGCCGTGCAACAATACTTGACACGCCACAGGGCCGGAAACGAAACGGTGTCACGGTAATGTGGAGATGAAAGGTGTAGGAAACTGTAGTGCCGAGACTCGAAGCCCTGTGCCGCCGCAGTCATGTTGTCAATTCATGTCTCCATCTGGATTCTCGGTTCTGCATCTCTAGTGTAACTATCTACCAGCCTGGAGAGATGGGGGTGTGTCTCATCGACCAGCCGGCAGCCACATTTAATATATTTCGCTGCATAATCCACCTGCTGGCGGCAATGGGCTTTCTATTTTAGTATCAGCTACGGGTCTCTACACTCTTTCGCCCGCGCAGGACGATGCTGCGTAAGCCTGTCCGCGTGCCTATGTCGGCGGACGTCTACACACGTCGGGTGGAGGGGATCTCGGAACAGGACAGCCATGATCCAAATGCGCGCGCCTCGACAAATAAGCTCACTGCCTTGTCGTTTGCGACAAACGGCGAAATAGGCAAGACGAGTCGCCACAAGGCGCCGCATGAGGAGACAATCCTTAGACCTGCCTGCGGTAGGTACCGTATACGCACCGCATCGGCTGTTCGATCAAGCCACTATTGGCTTCTGCAAGTTATTCATTAGCATCGGCATAAATAAGTGGACGCCATCCAAACAAATCAGGAGAATATTGGTTCGTTTTTATCACAATACCCTCCAATCAGACACGGGCAGCCTATGACAAGAAACGGTTTTGCCAGAGCGCGGCTGGTGCGCCGACGGCTTGCCGCCATTCTCATCATGCCCACCACGGCGCCATGCTGCTGCCGCCCTCCATACGGTACCGCATGTGCACGCGCATCTCACCAAGGCCGGCTCCCCTGCTATGAGGAACAACTGCGAACCTCTGGCTGCTGCTGTGTCACCCTCCACCAGAGTTTACATGGACCTGGATGGCTCTCCGAGATGGGCGAGCCGGGGTCGTCCAAGCAGCCGAGTGGATCTGTCCGCTCCTAAGTCGAGCGCTGGTCCTAATCGGGAATGTGGTGAATCAGAAAATGCGATGTGATCTGTAGTGTCGTGTATCCTCCGCATTTCGTCTCCATCAGGGACTCTCGTTTGTCCTGGCCTCTTTGCCCTGCTGCCAATCTCAGCCAGACAGATCATGCATTCCGGACGGGTGATAAGCACACGCAGCCTGTCTGGCACCACCCGATGTACTACGGTACTATATGGCAGTACCAAAACCAATGGTACTTACACAACTGCCACCCTTGCACAATCTCAACTGTCCTTGTGTCTCTTCTTCAGTTCGCCGTGGCAACCAGTCAGACCCGGCGACCGAGTTCTGCGATACCTACCTAGTTGAGGTGCTATGACGGAACGATTACTTCCTCGGCGTTTCTTGTGTCACCCACGTCTTTCGTCTGCTACTGTAGATAGAGCTTGAGCAGCATAGTATTTGTAGCTCCGCGCTCGTTCTCGGCGAGTCTGCGGGCCTCTAGTGGGAGCGAGGTTCCCTAGTGTCGCGCGGTTGACCACGACTTATGACTTATTAGGTAGAGACTTTCGGCGGGTAGCCGAAATGCCAAGAGCTAGAGCCATCATCGGTCCGTGATACTAAGATTTGAGGATGTCATCACTCCGAACGTCAACTAGTGTAAATAGTGTACGAAGGTCGGGGCCTAAAT
The DNA here is from genome assembly GCA_025201785.1 of Xylaria longipes. Classification (NCBI taxonomy): domain Eukaryota; kingdom Fungi; phylum Ascomycota; class Sordariomycetes; order Xylariales; family Xylariaceae; genus Xylaria; species Xylaria longipes. Next base: position 27,403 of record MU619767.1, read on the forward strand.
TACCCAATATCCTTGGCAATACCCCATAGTGCGCCCACTTACTACTTACGGTAGCAGAATTATATATTACCTACTAGGTAGGAAGGCGGTAAAGAATTATGCGCAGGTTTAGTGGTGTTAACCGCTATACGGAGTAACTGCAGCGGATTTAGTACCTAGTCGGTATCGGGGAGTAAGGTTACCTTGGACCGGCGCACTCTTCGTATAGTAACTTTAATAATTTTACAAATAGCTAAGCTACTAGCATGTACTAAATATTATTTAATAGTTTTTTAAAAGCTATATTAAATAATTTAAATATATTGTTGTAGAACAAATAATAACAAGAAAATAATAGGGGGGGGAGGAGGGTGGTTAAGTGTGGCAGACAGTATATAGAACTTTTTATTTACACTATAAGCCGCCGCCAAAGATATTGGGTAATTTAGGCCCCGACCTTCGTATATTGACGGCAATAACTGAGTCGCTATACGCTGGCCTTTCCCCTGCTTCCTCTCCCGTAGCGCAGGTATGTAGTTGATAGACTAAGCAAGGCATTACTGTACGTACTGCGGTGCCTATTAGCCCAGAACAGAGTCCATCGCCAGAAACAAGGGTTATTCGCGTCGCAGGCTCAGGCTGCCTGCCTGCTTTTTCTGTGCGCGAAGCGAGCTTACTGGGGTCCCCGCCAGCCCCCGGTCTAGCAATCTCGTTGAACCGATTTTATGTCCAAGTACCCATGCTATCGCGCCTTTCCTTTCTCGTACCATTGTTGCGGACTTTGCTTAACGGCTCAAAGAGAAATAGCGGGCCTCTATACCTTCTCTAGCAAAGCCTTCGGAGGATATCCTAACTGATTGGGCTAGGTCAGGCTTGTTCAAGATAGTCCCTGCTTGGGGGCCAGGGCGCAGATACACACACTACACACTACTGGCGTGAGTAAACTGACGAGACCAGGAGAGAGAGCCGTAGAGGGGGGTACGGGTACGATAGGTAGGTACCCCAAAGACATCTAAATAGTTCCTTGCCTTGTGTTGTCGTCGTTGATAGGTGACCCCCCCTTCTTGCGTGCCTCCATAGACATCCATGTCCTCCCTACCTGCCTACTCTGTCCCCTCCACCCACTTTGCCTCTTTCACTGCCCTGTCTACCGTCACCCTTATCCACAGTGACTATGTCGACGGCTGTGCCTCACGGGAACCATTGTACACTACTTGATAGTGTCACTAATTAGTGCCGCAAGTAACATATTAGGGTCGGCAGACGAAGAAGGCTATTGTTAGTGCAATCGCCTATACAAGTAGATACAGTAGGCTGTTAAGCTCGTGTACCCCATCGTCTCCTATTCAAGTTGACTTTGATGTTTTCCTTTGGCAAGGCTCTGAATGTTTAAATGTTGGTAGATTGTTGTTGCTCATTCAGGCCAACAACAAGCACGACACTAAATTGGTTCTACCTGCTCGTCCATCTTCTTCTTAACTTAGGTTGACCCGTCACAGGCCCGTAAGGGAGATGATCTCGGCGCGGGTTATATGTCACAGGCCTAACAGTCCGTCCGTAGCCACAGGTCCCGGCACAATATTTGTGGTCCAGGACTTTGCCCCCCAGCAGATCTCCATTACCTCCGTCTCCTTCCCAGTCCGGCTGCATATTACACTGTACTGGGCATGCAGATGGTGCTAAAACCTCTGAATGCGGACCCCAAATTCGCTTGTCACTTTCTTTTGGATCTCGACCTGGACCTCGTCCCCTTGGCTTTGGCTTTGGCTTTTGGATCCGTTAACGGTTAACCACCCCTTGACGGTGGATCGTGCCGTTGTATCTGCACAAAATATCCCCCATCCCAAGGCTACATCTACCGCGTGTGATTCCCATCTCATACAAGTACACTCCGGCCTGCAACCTTGCCTTTTTCAAGCCCACACTCTATTCTAACCACACAAGGCTCTCTGCAGGACCCCTTTCTGTCCCACCTAGAAGGCACTATTGTCATCACCATCACCATCACCATCTTCATCAGTATTGGGAGGTAGTCTAATAAACACTTGTGTTCCTTCATAGCAGGACATACTTTGGAAGTTCATGTCAGTGGTCTCATCATTGACAACTGGAAATTAGAAGGAAACGGAAAGAGCAAGGACAGAGTTTGGGATCGGTTAGTGGCGGCGGCACGGCGCGCGCAACGAATACACGTGCAGGGGAAGGGGAGACTGGGAGATATGTTCCCATGTCCACCACAACGACATTAACGGCGACCATGGCAGAGTTGAAGCCGGAGCCAGCGCATAGTCTTTGGTCGAACTACGGCGGCGGCCCAGTTTCTCTGTCAACTCGATTCCCGAACAGCATGGATTCGGCGGCGGCAGCGACAACGAGTGCCTCACAACACCCGGGACGGCCCCGGAGCAGCCACCCCACCATCGACCATCCGTACTCGTCGTACTCGCGCTACTCCCAGGATGAATCCGACGCCTTTGATAGATATCCGCAATCCTCACTAACCCAGCACAGCTATCCAAACTTGAAGCGGCCGCACCATGGCGGCGAATCGCAGGCGGGACAGCAACAGCAACAGCAACAGCAAGCCCCGCCGCACCCGCCGTACCAAGAGATCGTCCAAGACCTGCGGGATGACGGGTCGAAGCTGTCGGTTAACCACGACCACAAGCTGCTGTCATTTCGGCGGGTGCAGGACAAGCACACGATGGTGGACCAGCATGGGCGCATGCAGCAGCTAGAGCTGTCGGCGCAGTTGCACGGCATGTTCTTCCTCTCGGAGATGCCCACAAACACGGGCGACGGCTCGATGATGCAGCCGGAGCTGACTTGTTACCGGCGGAACCTGTTCCAAATCAGTGGGTCGCTCATCACACCGCGTGGCCAACTGTCCGTGATCCTCGCCGAAACGGGTGAGACCGTCCCGGTAAACAACACCGAGGTCACCATCTCCGCCATCGAATCGGTCGACGGTCACCCCGTGCGACTCATCGTGATCCCGTGGAAGACGCCCCCGCCAAACTCTCCGGAGCTGCCACAGACGCCGGACCAGGAACCCCCATCACTTCCGCTGATTCCATTCCCAGACGATGGACAGGAGCCCGATGGCGAGTATGCTGTGTATCCTATTGGCTGGCGCCGTTTGCAGTTTCGAATGTAGGTGCTCTTTTCTCTCTTCCGGAGATCCCCCAAGAAGGAGAGTAAGGGGGAGAGAGTGGGGGGAAAGACGAAGATTTTCGTGAGACAACTGCTAACTTTTGGTGACAATAGAGCGACGGCCAACAACGGGAGACGGAAAGAACTACAGCAACACTTTGTACTGCACCTCAAGGTGATGGGGTCGTTGGCAAATGGGACAAAGGTGGCCCTGGCAGAATCAACGACAGCACCGATTGTAGTAAGGGGGCGCAGCCCGCGGAATTTCCAGGCGCGCAAAGAGATCCCGCTTCTGGGGTCAAGCGCGGGCTCGCGCGGCCAGGCGCTCGTCGAGACGGGCCTGGGCATCGTAGCCGGGCCGCTGGCAGTGAAGCCCCAGGATCCAAAGCTTAGGGGACTTGGTCTCGAACTACCCAGGACGGCGTTCACTTTCAATGCTTCAAAAATCCCCGGAAGCCCCATGACTATGAGGTCGAAGTAAGTTTTCCCCCTTGCTTCATAATTCCGGAGTGATGAAGAGGAGAATGAAGAGACACGGTCAACCTCGTCCTTTATCTTTAAGATGAGAACGATGCAGTGCCTTGAACAGCAGCCTCGGAACAAGAGAATGTGAACCGAGAATTTCATAATAACAAATGCTTTAGTTCATACCCTAGCTGGAACCCGCCCAGCCAGCTGCCCATGTCTGGGTTGCCAGCATCAGCATCTGCTAGCTACCCATCAAGCACCATACCAGCGGATCCATACCAGAAAATCCCAGTGTCTGGGGCGACAGGCTACTCGCATGAGCCACCAGAGTTACCACTGCAAACATCGATGCCATCTATGCAACTCTCCCTGACAGCCACAGAACAACCGCCACCACCGATCCGAACGCAATACGCCTATGTTCCAGGAACATCGGCTCCCTCACAAATGTCTGTGCCTACGCCAGCATTGGGAAGTTCAGGGGGCAGCGCAGATCACAGCGCTCTCAGTGTGCCGCGATACGTAGACTCAAATCCACGACCGTCCAAGAGCCCGCGGCACGCGAGCCACCAGTCGGTGCCTAGCACCAGCTCGCTCAACAACAACGACGCCACGTCCGAGTACCGGTATGGGCCGCCGCAGACGACGACGTACGATAATCCGGCGTCGACGTACGGTACCAGTGGAGCGGAGTCCACGAGTGCTGCATCGGCTGGTTCTGGTGCCGGTTCTGCACTCGCACCACCCCGTGAGTACTACCCGCCGACTTCCTCGTGGACTACGACGGCGGGCGAAAGCAGCAGCTCGACTGTGCACGCATACCACCACAACGGAGCAACTGCGAACGAGAGTAGGCCATACACGTACCCAGACCAGTATAAGACCAGTCATTCGATATCGGTCAAGAGCGAGCATCCAACTGCTCCGGGGACCTACGCTTCGACACTGAATAATTACTCGTGGAGCCCAACTTAGGCCTGGAGGCGACGTAACTAGTCATAGCGAACACTGTTTCCAGCTTGCTACTGCGAGACCAGCAGCTAGGTTGCACCGGCAATCAGGCCGTAAGAGGAGGGGGGGGCGGTGCGTGGAAAAGAGAGGAGGCTTCTCCCTCGTCGATGTGACACGACTCGAAGAATATCTCATCTGTATAATATTCCTATAAGCGTTTTCTTTCTTGGTTTCTTAACGTCTGGGAGGAGAAGAGGATTGAGAGGACCAAGAAGCCAGGACACATAAGGCACTATGTTAAACAACCCGGAGCAAAAAACTAAGACGAGGAAGGATACAGGAATAATCGCTGGCATCCTTTCTGTCGATTGCGACTTGAACAGACGGACGATTTCAAATGAAGTATGGTGGAAATGAAACGACTGTTGGACGAATGGAGTGACGGAGTACCCATTATGGCTGTGTAAACGCTGCGAGTTAGGTTGGATGTACTGTTTGGGGCTTTTTCCTTTCTTTTGGACTTGAATGTGCCGGGGTGTTGGAAACTCTTTTTTGCTCTCGATACTCTCCCAGTGTTGTGTCTTGTTTTTCACTTGGTCCCTTTCGGAAGATGGATTGTTGGATTTATTTTCTCATGAGCGCACAACAACAATCTACCAAGCAAGCAGGGTCCAGATGGGTTGGGGCATCGAGAAAGCATCCGGAGTTGGTTCTGTCATCTGGACGTTCGTCACGTGTCGTCGTCGCCAGCGTCGCCATCTTGTCATTGCTGTCGTTTGTTCTTTGAGTCGCGGATCATTCCTACCATTATTCGTTCGATATCCTCCGAGACCATTGTCATACTATAACTGCTCATACGCGTTGCGCACGTCATAATTCGGCATACCCGAGCTACGATACCCTGCTGTGCTTGCGCTGTTGTTCCAATGTAAACATAAAGATCTATATGTTGTTGACTCTTGTGGCATGTCAACATCTTAACATAAGCGAATTGATGAAGGAAGACTTACCACGACGTATTATGTACCGGGTTTACCGACTCCAGTGTGTGTCGGGTGATTGCTGTATACGGGCTGATTACTTGAGTGGAGGGCAGCCAGTCTTTATGTGTGTCATATGAAGCACGAATTGCGGCTGCTAAGTGTCTTTATCCGATTCGGCCTAATATCTACAGGCCAGGTGGAAGATAGCTTAGGGTAGGGAGACAACGTAGGACGGCAGCAAATAGGCGAGTATAAGTCTATAAGACGAGGAAAAGACACCGGCGTCCGAGCCACCCACGCAGTTGCTTTATACCGAACAGCACATTGCGTCCCAAGGCGACCTATTCGTCTACGGCGGGCTGCGGCTGAGCCTCTTCCCATGCCCGGCCCTGAAAGCAGTTTAGCTGGATCGTTTCCCCCATTAGTTAGGTTCAACGAGCTACAGTAGTTAGATGCGCTAAACACGCCATGTCACCATATGCTGTACCGTACCGACTCCAAGCGTGCTATGTCAGTGCGCTGCGGGACACTTCCGGTCGACGGATTACACCTGAGTTAGTGTCGCTACGCTGTTCGCCGCTTGGCATGCGAGGAACCGCCCGCCTCCTGTGTGAGGAGCTGACACGCAAACACATGGCACTAGTGCGGTCGCGTGGTTTGGAGGATTGCAGGATAGATGCTGTATCGATTGGTAGTTCATCCACCCCGGACCCGGTCTGGATCGTGATACTATGTACAAATATCACGGTGAGACGTTGGCCGGTGTGGTGGTTGGCCTGTGGATAGGAGCGATAAGCCTAAACCGACGGTTAGCGTCTTTTATCAGTCGCCATTTTCATGGGCCCACAATAAGCTCGCCAAGGAAGCCTGGGTACGGTATCATACTTTCGCCGGAGCCATCACGGTCCTCGATTTGTGCTCGATTTCGACCAGCAGCAACTGATGTCTCGTGAGATATCCGCATCGATACGCCACACATTGTAATTTCACAACTACTCTCTCTCTCTTCAACATTTGTGACCTCCTTTCGAGCCCTATTCACCATCACAGGGGAAAATGTTTACACTCCCAGAAGCAAAACGGTATGAGGTCACACCACTTTTCTCACCCTCGAAAAGCCGTCTGACGTGAGGTTTAGAGTCCGCCGGAAGGACTTAGATGATGATTCAGCCTCAGCCTCGACCTCATCAGGTGAAGAAGAAGTGGGGCACGACTCTGAGGCTGAGCTGGCGCTGCGCGCAAAGCTAAACGCACAGTTATCGGGTCTGCTCGATTTCAGCTTTAGAGTAGAGCCCAAGACTCAACAGCAGCAGCAAGAGGGCCGGCCGAAAGATCAATCACAATGCCAGCCTCCCGACCCAATGAGTGGTGTGCAACAAGAGGATGAAAATCAGGAGGGAGAGGCCTTCGCCTTCCGGCTCTTTCGCGACGAAGCACTCACACATACCGTCGTCCTGACGAACGAGGACCCCGCGGCCTTAGGTGATGGCGGCTTCGTGGTACCGCGTCCACACTCATACTACGTCGCGTCCCCGCCTTCGCCGGGGAAGGTATCGGAGTACCGCAGCGTGGCCGTGAGCGCCGAGTACGTATTGGCGGACGCGAAGAGGCGGCGCTGGGGCCTGGAGAAGCCGTGGCGGGTGATCCACATCACCCCAAATTCAAACTCGGCCCTCCCTAAGGCCGTACCCGGATCCGCGCAGGACGAGGGTTCAGCCGAAAAGAAGAAGACCAAGCGAACGCGCCCGGGCAAGAAACACCGCATCACATTGCGCGTGCGGGAGAAAACGGCACGGGATCGCGAAGAGACGGCGAAGAAGCTGGTCCTGGAAAAGGAGCAGCATCTCCAGGAGAAAAAGAAGCGTCTTAATCGGGAGCGTAAGCTCAAGCGGAGGCAGAAAGAACGTGAGAAGAAAGCTGAAGTACAGACGTCGAATCCCGATGTTGGTAGGGCTGATGATAACCCTGAAAAGGACGCCGACAGCGAGTTAAGCGTGCCTGGTGACGAATAGTAGCAGTAGTACTATTTAAGTGACTCAGGTAGCACCTACGGATACCAACTCTAACATGTGTCATTCGGTCGCATTATTGACAACAGCTGGATTCAAGTGATATGGGTAGTATGGTCATAGATTCATATTTGCCAGCTAATTCTGGAGTGCGCATTCTGCTACGTCTCTTCTCGTCTCTTGCGAGTTCCCATTCCTCGTTGCCAGATAGATGAGTCTAATCCGAATCTCATTCCTTGTTCCTCATGGTACATTTTGACCATCCCGCAGCATACACGCAGGGCACATATCTGCACCAGCTTTACCGACACGCTGTGCCCCGCAAAAACAACCAAGGGGACGGAAACAAAGTGTGACTCCCTCTTTCTGATTGACGCCTAATCATGCTACCACTTACCTCTCCAAACGCCTCGGGTATGAAAAACGACAGTATAAAAGGGTAGCAAAGACAAGAATAACAAATGTAATGAATAATAATAAATGTGGTGGTCGTCTGTCTCTTTACAGACTTTGCAACTGGGGCTATTGGCAGGGTAATGACGTGCCTATGATCTTGACATCATCCGGCACAATATCCAGACCTCCAATTCCGGGGTGTATAAACGAATGAAAATAAATGGTGAAAATAAATGAAATTCATTTGAATCAATAGGCGACGACGTATGAAGTAGCCATATTATGTTGCGACACAAAGCTGATACCTAGATATCCAGCATTTATATCCAATCCGCCTCGTTCGCACCTCCGGCAGGAGAGTTTCCATGAAGGTGAGAAGCTAGAACCCTCGCTTCTGCGCCCTCGACAGGTGTGGTGTTTGTCCTTGTCGGTACATTAAAGCCAACTCCTTTAGGACTCGGAACTTTCCCTTTCGTTGGACTATTCGGGCTGTACACGGTTGGATTGAGAATAGGAGCTCTTTCGGCTTCTATATGAGTGACCTGGGGCACTGGTGGTAAAGTCTTCATCGTATTATCTACCTGGCTCGTTCCTAAAGGACGCTGTGAGCGTGGCGACGAGGCACCGCTCCCTGTGGCAAGGAGAGGACTTGGTCTATGTGGAATCTCGACTTTCAGGTTATTAGGACAACCTAATTCATGCGTCCGTTCAAGTCCTCCAATACTACTAACGGTTATTGGCCGTACGTCCTCAACATTCGAAAGACGTAAGCCTATTTGTACAGTTGCAGATGAGACCATGGATGAGTCGCGCCGATGACGAGAGCCTGGTGGCCGAACTGATGGAGGCGGCAGAAGCGTATTGCAGCAGTCATTAGGCAGGATCTCGCGTACGTTCGGGGAGTAAGTCGCAGAGGGCAGTAGGATTTTTGACGCTCTATTTCCTGAGATTTTATTTGGGAATAGTGCATATGATGATGACGCTTTGCGAATCGGCGTCGTTGATAAGGGTGTTTGGGTATTATTTGAGCTCCTTAGAACCGAGGGTTGCTTGAAGACGGCGTTTGACCTGAACGGATTCGAGTCATCCGCACTATGAAACGTAGTGCTGTTACGTGGTCCCATCTGGTTCATATCTTCTGGTACTGTTTGTTTCTCTTGTGGCTGTGCTTCGCGGAGCCACTGAGAAACCGTTACGGGCTTCACGATATGGCTGTTGAAATCTGTGTCGTTGGCGCTGGGCGTTCCAATTTGGTACTTTATCCGTTGGCGTTCATACTCGTCAAGTTTGTTCTTGGGAGGGATAGAAGATATAGTGCTAGATCGAAGGAATAAGTAGAGCCCGCCAGTCATGAGTCCAGTCACATTGGCTACGACTGTTGAGACCATTGATAGCGTTAACCCAGTATCGCCGCCATTTTCGAATGGGTTACCAAAAGATAGGTAACCAAAGAACGGGATCATCAACGTCTACTTCCATGTTAGCTAATTGTCATAGTGTTCTTATAGGCAATAGACACCTACATTGGGGATGATCGCGAGAGCGATATAGTAGATCATCCGGGAAGCACTGGCTCGTTCGTCGTCTTCTATCGTCGAATATCTTCTGAGCTTCATATATATTATTATAGCGCATGCTGCCAGGATGACCACGATGGCTATCAGAACTGCGAAGCCCCCTTCGGCCCATTTTGCCACGAACCAGAAGAGAGATGCGAAACAAAAGTTAGGCGCACGAATGAAAAATGTGACCAGGCCGGTAGCAAGTAGTGCAATTTTAACGATCGTCAAGCAGATAGCTACAGTCCACTTGCTCCTCGGGGGGAAAGGGTTTGATTTGAGGGCTCGTAATGTGGTCTCGATGGCAAAAACTAGCTGTATATAAGGTACGATAAAGATTCCTGTTGAATAGTTAACTACCGCTGAGGTTGGAGTAAATCACGCAGGTTCTGACTCACCAGGCCACATGAACTGTGAAATCAGAGCACATCCAGGCTGGAATAGACTGTCTAATCCCTGTGCCTGCGAGACAACAAAAATGATACCTTGGCCTACAATTCCTAGGGACAGAATGAATGGATACACGTCAGGCCCCCGAACGCATGTAAATATATTGACACTGTATCAAGCTTTAGCATTTACATCAGATTCCTTCTCGAAATGACACATACCGCTCTTTTCGCCTTAGTGGTGATCTTTTTACATGTAGATAGTTGTTGTAAAGAATGCCTGCTGCTGTTGCAGCTGCGGAGACAATATTGAAGGCGGCGAGAATGATTGTGGATTGACGTGACGATTTCGCGGCGAGGAACTTCAGTTCGTTGATAACACCAAATGTCGAGCTGCCATTGTACGCCGCCTGCGAGAAGCCACCTGAATGGTCTGACCAGCTCGAATTTCCCGACCACTGGCTGCCAGAATGGCCGAACGAATTGGATTCCCCCGGCGAAGAAAACATACTGAAACCCGATCGTGAGAAAGACTAGGCGGCGGCGTCGAGCCTGAAGGGTTTTAGCCGTAGTGATCAAGTCATCTACGCGGTAGATATCTCAGGATCGCTAGCAATGGGTAGGTAGTAAGGTCGCCTGGAAAAGACAAGTAAAGAGGTATAATGAGTGACTACGAGTTGAAAGTGAACAAGAACCGTTGGCATATCAGGAGCCTGCCCATGAACCAGACAAACAATACCTGAACCAGCAGATGGAGAAGAGAAATTAGGTGGAAAGAAACGAAGAGTGGCAATCCTGGCCACACGCAACACACTCAAACGAACAATAGGAAAAAAACTTGCACTCAGCGATACCGTCACTCGAATGAGAAGGCAAGGTCAGGGAGAATGCATGAATGCCAGCTATGATAGAGATGGCACCCTGGAAATGTTTCTCCAGGGCACTAGCGCAACTCGACCCACGCGGACGAGAGAGTGTCCGGCCTGGGCACAGGCAGAAGCATACTGTACATGCATTTTTCGAGACCACATCTACGGCACGGGAGAGGGGCGAGGTGGTGCTTGGACCGGTATCACTCCTTTCGAGTCCTCAGTGCTAGGGGACGACATCGGCCTGGGGGCTGGCTGGACTCGCCTCGTGAGGGTCCACGATTCTCGGCCTGGGGTGGCAATGGAAGCAAGCCATGACTGGTTGAAGCTAGGTACCTGACCCCTACGTCGGGAGGCATAGGTGGCGATGGAGATGAAGCAAAGCTGGAACAGCCCCAGGTTTCGTGATATCAAGGAGCTCTCACGATAAGCCCAGGAGGAGAGCACAGTACTCTGCACTAACAGCGCATCGACTCTGGGGGACACTTCGCTAATCCGAAAAAGGCCTAGCCATGGCGCCAAGAGGATACTCAAGTGGAGATCAAACAGCCGAAAAGTTGGACACCAAACAGACCCCTGCCCAGTTCCACAGCCACGCTTTACTGCAACGTCAATTGTGATATCAAGACCATAAGCTACCGCGGGGATTTGTCGAAGATGACAAGAGAAGGGACACCAGGTGTACTGCTTAATTACCTTGTAAAAATTCTTATCTCCTGTGCTCGTGGGATGGGGGATACGACAAGAATACTCAACGCGCTAGTCACTACAGTATACCATATCGTTATGCGTGAGTAAGTCGAAAACACCCGGATATTTACCCACGTGGAGGCGGGATGATTGAATAAACATCTTTCAGGATGTCTTTCAGGATGGCCAATGATCATAGGTAACTACGGAGTAGTCTCCACTGGGCATTCTCATATTATCTTAATTTCATCAGCATGCGCGTTGAACCTGTGCTGAAACCTGCTATCCACCAGAACTAGGCCTTCCTAAAGTCGAGTTAGAGTGGATGTACTGTTAACGCCAGTTGTAGCGGGAACGCACAGTTACCAGAAGAAAACAAGCTCATAGTTATATTAGGTTTGGCACACATATGATACTGTTAGGATGAATCTATATCTCTTTACTGTCTGTAACTAGCATTCTCAAATGATTTGGCGATGAGGTGATTGAGTGCGGAAACATTTTATGGTAAACCTTTCACCTCCTGAGGCGTAGCTTGTATCATGACCCTAGTGCGCAAGGAGATAAGAACACTCCGCAGTAAAAGTCGCCGAACTTGCTATTAGGACTCTCTCATCTTTCTTCTAAGATAAATATGCAGCTAACGGCGAGTCGTTTCCTAGGCAGGGACGAGCTCTATCAGCTGTTCATTTTTCGAAGATGTAGTTGTGTTTCAGCACTCGGACTCTGTATACTATCTTTGAAGGGCTAGACGTCAAGGTGACCCGGCGGGTAATACCGAACTTCCCCATTCACTAGAAATATGTAATAGACTTGGACGTAGCAACGCAGGATACGACTATAGGTGGCCCTCAAGCTGCGTCGCTCTATCATGACCGTTGTGAGGACGATGTTCCGGCACTCCCTACCTAATTTCCCGGGCTGACTAGACATGCGGTCGAGATGATATGACTTAGGCGTTCTGGTGTTGAAGTCAAAAGGAACCAAGTCGATCCGGAATGAACAGGTCTGGGACATGTAGAGTCATGGATTGTGATCAAGGTACGTTGGCCGGGATGAGCCACAAGACGAAACATGTCCCCCACTCACGCAGAGGCGGAATTATGTGGTGATATTTTGGAGGCTATAAGATACTGGGTCTCATCAAGACGAGAAGATAGCATCCTCCTACATAGCTGATGTGATGAAGCTTACACAGCCCGGTGATAAATAGTGACTTAGTATTCCCGTGATGGGAATGCCGTGGTCTGGGCCAGGAACAAACGATGAAGATAACAAGCTGCCCAGGTGGGTTAACTCTACAAGTCGTCCAGTTAGTATGCCGTAAGGTAGGTAGGTACAATGCCCACGGGTCAACCTTCCAAGGTTGGAAGCAGATTGGTATTGTTTAAGTGCATAACCTAGGTATCTATCAATATAACAGTGCAAATTGGACTGTTCAAATTATAAAAGGCACTGTGCAATATCCATCTTACCTAACCTTAGCTTGGTGGTACCTCGCCAGACTGTCACCACTTCATTCTGACCTGACCAAACGCCCGCCTCGGCCGACACTTGACGACTACACCATCGATCTGTTTCCCGTCGTCCCGCGGATGTGCCAATAATTATTACAAATCCCTCTATTCGCTTTGCTTTGGTTTTTGTGCGTTCCGGTCTTGGGGTCGGTTTCGCATCATCGAAGCTCGCTATCATGATTGCGTTTGTTGCCCACTACGATTACCCTCAACCTCTACTCGATTTCTGGCTCCTCGCGACTTCGTAACGAGAATGAGGAGGACGACTCCAAGTTCCAGATGTCGCAAAAATGTTGCGCCGACCGATAGGGGTCACGCATGCATAAATGATGATAGGTCACCGAACTTCCAACAATTCCTAGATTATCACCCCCGTCCGCCCCACCAATGCGAGTCGAATCGACAACGCCGTGTCCGTCCCGGCGACGCTTCGTACATAGCCCTATTCTCTGAGACATCAATGGGATCTTGTTTTCCTTTCGGGCGTGCTCAAGAAGTATGCTACTGACTACTCTACCAACCTTTGTCTATTGGGTTTGTCGATGTCCGACGCTCCCAGTAATCTACCACTTTTCAAGGCATTAGCTCGTCTCTCAGCAACGGGCCTTACGGACTATGGTTGCGGCAGTCTTCTATATACTCGATTTCGCCTTGCCTATTGTCATGAATTCGTCGTTCTGGCGATATTCGTTCTGGGTTCCTCCAACGCTTCAGATAACTGATAAGATGTGGTGCGGGTGTCTCTGACGAGAGTATGTGAGAGTGTGTGGTTGAGTTGACCTTTCAACTATGTCCTATCCTATTTGCATGTTATAGGCGCTAGGCGACATATTTATTTGAAGGACAAGCACTATCTGCAGCTGGAGCTGGGCGATATGCCAGTTCCTGATTTCGGCATCTACAAACGGCGGGGCTAGTTCTTGGGTTTCATCTACAGTAGTTGCAGGTCTCCAGCCTAGCCACCGCCGCCGCCAACTAGCCTTACCAGCAACTGGTCTTGGGAGTAGCTAATTGATACACGCACACGAACATTCCATGGACAGCTACTCTATTCACCTGTGGTGGGTAGTGAAGGAACTTACAGTCATTGGACCCCACCGAAGGTAAAGGGTCTCCGATCAGCTCAGCCTACTAGTGTCAGGACGTTATGAAGCACGGATAGGGCATCGGAATATCTTAAATGAGCATTGCGCCAGGACGGGCCCGGTATATGATAATTGCGAGTTGAGAGGAGAGGACGGGGAATTAGGTGCGGTCTGGGTGAAGATGGTTCGTAGATAGTGATACTCGTGGTGTTCTGCACTACCTACCGTCGCCTGCACCCTGGCTTACCTGGGTCAGAACCACCTCCAGGCGGTCAGCGTCATCGACGAGATCGAGTCGAGGACGCCCGACGCCGGCTGTGGACTTGCTTGCTTGCTTGCCCGTCTGTGCTTGGTCCACTCTTGAGGCACAGGCAATATGACAGGATGACAAGTATAAAAAAGCTATTCTCGGGAGACGAGGCGTCGGGCGGCCTCGGCGCTGGGATCACTCCCCGCAGCCGAATTTATCTTACAACTACCTATCTAGACAAACAAGGCACGTCTCAGAAGGGTAGGGAGCCCTGGGGCTATTGAATTTCGGGACTGGACTATGCGCCAGGTCGGGTCAGGTCAGTCCCTAATTTCTAGAGGCAAGCTCCCAGGGACAATACAGCAGCTGGCCGGCGCTGCGCCGCACTGACTGCACCGAACTGGGCAGCCCCCGGAACCAGACAAGTCTGGACAGAGGTACCTACAAGCTACAGCAGAGTACAGTAGGTAATTGCAGGCGGGTGAGCAGAGGCTCTTCTGTTTTAGACCGGAGCGCAGCCAACACCTCTGCCCAAGTCCACAGTAGTGTACTCTGCTGCAACTGTACCTACGGATGACTGATTGACTGTGGGCGTTTATTGTCAGCAACCTCGCCGACAATGGGACTAACCCGAACCCCCCGGTACCTCCCAATCTGTCCCGCGTACCATCTTGACGTGCACCTCTGATTGATCTCCATCGCACTATTACCACACCACGCAACGACATACCTACCTACACCTACCACATTAGCGTGCAGCCCTGTCGACTCTGGGTCTTCAACCACTTCAACCTCCACATGCAGACAAATCTTTTGTCTATACCAGCACAGCCACGCAAACACACGCGCTGTCGTTTTCCCTATTCTGGTGCTGTACTTTTCCTGTACCTCTCGATGTCGACGCCGTTGGCATAGCAAAAGCGAAAAGCGAAAAGCGAACCCGCAGTGGCATTTGTGATTTGAGGGACGTTGATGGTTGTCTGCATGAGGCTGCCACCCACTCTGAGAGGTGGCCCAATCCATGTCTCGGCGACATAATTTTGCTGTGTCTTTCGCTGTGCCCGCAACTCACGTACGGCCAAAATGAGCGATGTCGACGTAGGCCCCGCAAGGCGTCTTGGTCCTGCTGATGCCGGCGTCGATACTATTTCTCCTTCTTTCACAGACGCAGCCCGCCATTCCCGCACAAAGGCGCCTTCTAGAGAGGTGGTCATGAAACGCGACCGAAGCAGAGATAGCCGCGATGGCTCTCGAGGCCGAGGGAGGGCCGAGCCAACCCGCCGAGCCTCTGGTCCTAGTGCACACGGCCGGCTGAGGTCTTCGTCACCCGGTTTCCGCTTATCTCAAGGTTACCGTGGCAGGGAGAAGAAGTACCATGGAGGCGAAGCATACCGTGACGAAGGTGAGCGTCGAGGAGGCGAGCGGCGTCACGGCGGATCGTCCGACCGCCGCGAATCATATCTTGATGACACGCGTCGAGCAAAAAACTCGTCTACTCGTGATTTCGACCCCGATTCAGGCAAGCGACACGATGGATCCTCATCACCAATGCACCATTCTAGGCCCAGTAACTATTCGGAACATCCCCGAGATCGGTCATTTTCTCCATCCTCTAGAAAGCGACCCAGAAGCCGAAGTCCATTGCCGTTCCCGCCCTCTCGATCTAAACGATCCAAGCGTGAGCGCGAACGCGACCGCCGTCGTCGTGCCGAAAAAGAAGACCGATTTGAACGAGACCATCCAAAGGGACATGGGCCTTCGAGACCCGATCGCGCACGTTCCCCTTCTCGCCGACGTTCTATTTCGCCACACTACAACGTCTCTCACCGTCGATATGCCGAACGCGGTGATCATTCAAACGATCATCGTCACCGTCGCCGAAGTCGATCAGCGGCTCGGGAGGTCAATTTAGATGACCACCTCGCCAAGCCGCCTCGCCCACGTGTCGACTCTAAAATCCGAGATTCCAGTCCCTCCCCACGACCTACCTCCCGCCGTTCCTCGTTCTCACATACTCAGTCTCCCTCTCGTTCAATCGGAAGGCCACCGGCAAGAGGTCCCGTAGATGTTGATGAGCACTCTCTTCGGGAGTCCCCTTCTTTTGAGCCACCAAGAGCTGAATACCCTCCTCGCTCGCCCAAGGATCGCGGCTCTCGCCGGCCTCGAAAGAAGGCCAAATACCGCGATGAGCCTAGAATACCTTTGGGCGGGCCACTTGCTTCCGGGGCTAACAGTATTGAAGTGGGCGCATTTTGGCGAACTGACCGACGAACTAGTTTCGAGGCATCGGGGCCGTCAATAGATGCTCGCCCAGAGCGTTTTCATGACTTCCCGCTGGGAGAAACATCACCGCACATCAATCAATATTCACCTCATTATGTCTCTCCAGGCTCGCCTCGACCTTATGTGACAGCTCGATCAAGCAAAGGCGGTGACCCTCACTACCCATCCAGAAGGTATGGCGACACACTTAGTCTGTAGCAGCGATTTTAGCTAACTCATAATAGTCAACACCTACCACGAGATCGAAATTTTCATGATCCCATGAGTGCTACACGTCAAAGGTCCAGCCAATCACCTCCCCGCCCTCCAACAGGCCCTCTATCCCAGACTACTTCCCGGGGCCGCGGGTTTTCTCGAGGTGGCTTCCGAGGTGGAATGACTTCCGCTCGTGGTGGCTTTAGTGATAACGTTTCATCGAGACATGGCCAGTGGCCAGCAGCGGCTAGTTCCAATAGAGATGCGTTGAGCCCTTCTGGTCACACCATGCCTGCCCGTTTTGGCACGCCGCACGCCAAGGATGATGATGGGGAAGCGGAAAATACATCACAGCCACCTCAAGATGGTGAAGATCAATCAAAGGATGAAAGTGCTGCGGCCGACCAAACGTCTTCTCCTAGGCCACCTCCCACAGCACCTACCGGCCCCGCAAGCTCCAAATTCAGCTTTGCGTTCAAGACTTCAAACAAAAATCCAGTCGCCGCTCCGAAGCCAGAAATATCTCAAAAATTCAGTGCTGTCCCTAGAAAGGAACCACACCCTATTATTGATGATCGAGATCGGGACTTGCCGAAAGACACGCCTAGAGAACCTGCATCTGCACGAGCCCGAGCGGACTATCATCATAGCAGACCACCGCCGCCTGAACAACCGAGAACTCGCAAAGTAATGAAGATACGGAGAAAATTAAAGCCAAAGCCTCCACTAGATCCCGAGCTTGCCAAATCCGTTTCCGTCTACTTCAGAAAACCAGGCAACGAGTCAGTGATCGGATCAGGCACCTATGGCAAGGTCTTCAAGGGAATACACGTCTATACCAAAAAACTCGTTGCATTAAAGAGAATTCGAATGGAGGGTGAAAGAGATGGCTTCCCCGTGACCGCTATGAGAGAGGTTAAGCTTCTTCAGTCTTTTAGACACGACAATATTGTGGACTTGCACGAAGTAATGATCGAGAGGAATGAATGTTACATGGTCTTTGAGTATCTCTCGCACGATCTGACAGGATTGCTCAACCATCCAACATATAAGCTTGATGCAGGGCAGAAGAAACATCTAGCTATGCAACTCTTTGAAGGGTTGGATTATCTACACAAACGTGGAGTCCTACACCGCGATATCAAAGCCGCCAACATCCTTGTCAGCAACGATGGCGTTCTGAAGCTTGCTGATTTTGGTCTAGCTCGTTTCTATGCAAAACGACACCAGCTGGATTATACCAATCGTGTTATCACTATATGGTATAGATCCCCTGAACTGTTATTAGGCGAGACACGGTACGGTGCCGCAGTTGACATATGGAGTGCTGCTTGTGTGATGGTGGAAATCTTCACTCGTCATGCCATATTCCCGGGTGACGGCGGTGAAATCAGTCAGCTGGAGAAGATCTATAACATACTTGGTACACCTAACCGGAGAGAGTGGCCGGGGCTTGCGGATACTCCTTGGTTCGAACTTCTACGGCCTGGTTATCGAAAGCCAAACGTATTTGCCGACAAGTACAGAGAGCGAGTGCCCGCTGCCGCTTTTGACCTCCTGGCCGAAATGTTTCAGTATGATCCAATCAAACGACCCTCGGCTGCCGATGTGCTTGACCATCCCTACTTCACTGTAGAGCAGCCTCCCCCTAGGCAAGCTGTTGAGTCAGTAATTACCTGTTCCTGTAGATGACTAAATGTACTGACCACTTCTTAGGCTGAAGGATATTAAGGGGGACTGGCACGAGTTCGAGTCGAAAGCACTTCGTCGCGAAAAGGAGAAGCAGGAAAAACAGCAAAGAGATGCACGTCGTGCAGCAGCGGCCAAGGAGGGTGGGCATGATAACAAAGAGAGGAAGCGCCCCCCGTCCGCGCCTAACACTCAGCCAGAATCTAAACGACCACACCTCGAGGGCCAGGCGTCCAGCCTGGCCGGGGAATCCAGCTCAACAGCGTTGCCACGATTGGAAAATTCAGCTACAGAGGCTGCAGCAGAGTAACCATTCCATTATACTCAGATAGCGTTTCAAATGAAAAACGTTGGGAAGTACGTCGGCACTTCGGGCCATGTCGGATTGCTGTAATAGCAAATAAACTGGAGACACTAGCAGCATCTAGCGTGTAAATTAAAATCTGTGTTCCCGCATGCCATAAGGTGCAAACAGAAGGAATTCTCGTCATTGTTAATGTCTCTTCCGCAAGGCGTACAAGCAATTTTTGTCTCCGATTACTTGACGCTATGGCTAGTCCAATGGCTTAGAAGGACGTACGTATCAGGCTGAAATATCATAAGTCGCGTCGCCTGTCTCACTTGAAGGCTGAAGAGAGCTCTTTTACTCGTGACATTGAAGTATATTCTTGATGTATAGATCTAGCATTGTATATGTATAGATATACTGTATATAGATAGGCAACCCATGTAGGAAAAGTTGCTATAGGTAGGGTAAGATATTGTGTATAAGTACATGGGTGTTCGAAGCACCTCTTTTCCGTTATATGCTTCCGTGAGAGTATAGTTTAATGGTGAAATAGGGAGCTTCAACTTCCAAATCCTTTGCTCGAGTCTGAGCACTCTTATAGTTATCACTTCCGAAGGCAAGATACATAAAATATAAATAAGATTTATTTATTTATTATCATGGTCTTGTAGTTCAGGCCGCCCTCACAATGTTGATATCAATAAATAATACCCCAACTCCTCACATTAAAATATCAATCAAAACACCTTGAAGTACTCTTTCTTATACCCAGGTATATATCCCCTCACTTGGGCCACGCCCTTCCCATCGCGCCCGTGTCGCCTCTCGCGTACGCGTCCGCACCATTCGTGCCGAGATGCCGGCCCTTGAGGAACCAAATGAGGATGCTCCAGATCTGCCACGAGCCGACCTGGCCGGTGCCGCGATCGCGCCCGATGGTGAAGGCAACCTGCGTCTTGTCCGCGTCGAAGACGTACGGCTTGACCGGCCCGCCCCGGAAGTACGAGTCGAACTGCGTCATCAGATGCCGCGTCTGCGTGTCCGAATTCGCGGCCTGCGCCGGCTGCAAGTTGCCGGCGTCCCCCAGGACGAAGATGTTCTCGTGCCCCGGAGCACGCAGGTCCCCGCCCTGCTTCAGACGCTCCGTCGCCGCGTCGCGCATCCCGGCCGGCGCAAAGGATGTGTTGGGCACGACGCCAAACGTGGGGACGACGAGGTCCGCCGTTAGCGTCTGCGTGGTGCCGTCGGCGAGCGTGAGGGTGACAGTCTTCGCGTCCGCCACATCCTCCGACGTCTTCGCCGCCACCTTGGCGCCGCCGACGTACCTGACGCCGAGCTTCCCGAGCTCGTGCCTGGCCGTCTCGCGCACGCCTTTCTTGATCCTGTCTTCGAGGGGAAGCTCGTCCGCGCCCACGAGGGTTATCTCCTTGAGGCCTTGTTTCCCGTACGCGGAGCCCAGCTCGCCCGCAAACTCGACGCCGGTCAACCCCGCGCCCGCGACGACGATCGATCTCGCATCGCGGATCGCGGTCCGCAGCTTCGCGAGACTCGCGCGTGTCTGCGCCGACGTGCCGACCTCTTTCCACGGCATGTCGTCGCGGTACCGCGACCCCGTGGCCACGACCAGCGTGTGGTACTCTATGCTGCGGAGCTCGCCTCCGCCCGTGCGGACGCCGACCGTGTTCTGCTCCGGGTCCAGCGTCTCGGCGGCGCCGATCACGAGCTCGAATTTCGACGAGGGGTACGATGTGAATTGCTCCGCGAGCGGGTACATGTACTTGTCCTCGGCCATCTGGTCCGGCAGCGCGAACCGCACCGACGCGATCTTCCAGTAGAACGTGTCGTGCGGAGACACGAGGATTACACGTAGATCCGTGTGTTGTGTCGAGGTCTTCCGTATTAAGTAGTGGGCGATGGGTACTGTGATATAAAAGTCAGTTATCCTGCTACCTAGGTGCTTTTGAGGCATAGCCCATGTATAAATGTTAAGGAGGCGTGGAAAATGCCCAAAATCGGGTTTCGTCTGTTGTTATCCTTTAAAGCGGCCGGGATGAGTAGAAAACGACTCCGGGAATTACTTACGGCCAGCCATCCCGGCACCCAACACGACGACCGTCTTCGTCATGATGACCCTGAGTTTAGATGGGAAGTAGTTGGGAGAACGGGCCTTTGGATACTTTGAGTATCGAATATAGGTGTGTAGCTTAGAACAGAACCTCTCTCGCTCTGCTCGTCAATGTATAGTCGTATAGTGGATTTTATATGAACGTTAGATGGGAAGCCATTCTCATAACGGGAGAATCCAACGACCAACGGCCCGTGGAACGCTTTTATACCCATCTGTCTTTGCTCTCGCTAGTATATTTACTAGCTGAATCTCATCTTGGTTGATATCAGATATCATGGGATAGAATTAGGTGCGCTAAAGCAGGTATGAAGTACCAACGCTAAAAAGTCCGCCGAGCGGGTATCGGACTTGTATCGTACCGGATTCATATGAGAGATTGGAACCTACTGTTACGGGACCTTTCACAGCCTCTCTGTCAGAAAGAAAAATGAAAAAGTACACGTGTGTCAAGTCTAATTTTTATTCGATAGCAATGAATGTAGTAATGATTTTGCTCGTCAGCATTTTTACAAGCAAGTTAGACTATACTCATATTTACAAACAAAACGTGAATTTAGTGGAAACCAAATCAGTTACAAATCTAAAGGAACCATCTCGACATGTCTCTTCTTAACAGATATACACAGTTCGTATAGCAGGTAAAGAAGAAAGCTTCGATTTCCCGAAATGTACAAGGGCGGGTTCCGGAGCTATCCAGACCCCGATAAAGTGTCCGGAGCGGTGCAGAATATTATTTATAATGACTAATCGGTTTCGCGATCTAGCTTTCAAGTGGCAGTGTACATAGCGCGCCAGCAGATGAGGATTATCAATCTTCAATCTACTGTAGAACAAACTATCTGGTTAGATTCGGCTATCGACAATAAGTAAGCCTAGCAGTACATAGCAGACCTATTGTCCAATCAACTGCCTTGACGTGGGCTCGGCTCGCCGTAAAAGGAAAATGGCTGATGTAATACCCGCGCGGGACCATTTTGAGCTTGTCACGATCACATCATCCTCTAAAAACCACCTCAAGACCATAGCGCAATTCTAGACAATTTACTTAGACGAAATCATCTTTTGTAAAGCAATTAATTCTATATTCGCTGATTCGGTCTTATATAGCTCCTTGCTGGCATGAAAAGGTCTAGTACCGTATAGCCTCCCTTTTCCCCATTTATTCCCTCATAGATGATCGTGACCTCGTAAATCAGGGTATAAGTATAAGAGGCAAGAAGTAGAAGAAAAATGGGAATCGGTCGCTGCATATAAAGGATGTGGGAACATCCTCTTATAAACTATTTCCGATCGCATGAATGTTAGTGTTGGAAGTAAAATCAAGAAATTCCAGCCCCACTAACGCCGATGAACTCATCCTCGGACCATAATCAGCCCATCCGTATTATCCTTATCCCCGAGACCCTATAAGTATCCCGAGGCCTAAAAAGCCGCAATGCTCACAAGAGTCTGCGAAAAAGATGAAAGTAAGAGGTAGGGAGTAAGAGTGCCCGTCACCCAACCAAAGGCTTTGACCGCATCGGCCGGGGCACGGCATCAACACCATTTTTTGTGTACCATCGATTTTTGCTGCCGGCAGATTCTATCGGAACTTCATCAAATGTCAAGCCAGCTTTTAAAATGCGTTGAGGTGCTCGGCCTCACGCCATCACAATATCCTCAGGGGCCTCCATAGACCCGTTGCCGAAGTTCTGGTTCGGTCCCTCGATCTGGCTCAGCGCAACGAGACCATTATCACACATGTTCAGGCCCATTCCAGGGCCGACGGCCGCACCCTCCCCGGGCGGGAACTGCAGCCATTGGTCGAAGTCGATGTTTGGACCAGAGATTGAGTTCCAATCAAATCCGTCGAGTTGGCCGTCGGTAGTGGCTTCCAAGTCTAGGTCCATGCTATTGATATCTAATAAACGATCTACGGAAGACGGCGTCTCGGCAGACGACCCGCTCGACGCCGGTGACATAATATCCGTTGATGGCGGCGAGTGTGCGTCGTGAACGACACCCGAGGCCAAGGTCGGCGTACTGACGTTGATGTTGGCAAGGCTGTTGTTCTTGACTTGGGTATTACCGTTGGCGACGGTGAAGGTGGGCATCATTGCATTCGAGGATGGTGCAAAGACTTGCGTCACATCCGAGCTGAGCGTCGGATCGGACATCAAAACAGGAGTATCTTCCGAGGTCGTCGAAAACATCAAAGGCTCTGGCGGTGGCGTGGTGACGCTCTCGATGCCGGTTGTCAAGCCGTAGCTCCCGGAAGCGGCATACTGAGACATCATGGCGGCTTTCAACCCACCGACGCTGGTTGGCCCGCTGTTGTTTCTGTTTTCGAAAGCTGGGGATTGTCGTGCCTGGTCGACCTGTTGCCCCCTGCGCATCGCAGCGTTCACGAATGCGACGGCATAGTCGGCCGCAGCGTAAGTGTCGCGCAGGCGCTCCATGACACGCATACATTGTTGGAAGCCCTTATGAGCTGCGGCCTGGACAACCTGCGACGGGTTTTTGATCTCAATCATGTGAATGATCATAGCTGGCAACACGACGGTGACACCTGTGGTCGGTAGAAATTTATCCAGGTGCAAGGCACTCAGTTCAGTCACCATTCGCGTAATTTGCACGGCCGCGTTGCAAACACGCATCCGCGATATTTGTTGCTGGACTTGACTTGGGGTCTGCTGAATATTCCTAGGCGACGAGGAGAGGAAAAGCGGGCGATGCAATGCTGATACTGTTGTGAAATATACCATATGCAAGAGATTACGTTGGACCGCAATGACACCACGCCCACCTTGGATGTCAAGCGGGGTGAGCGGGCGATACTTGCAGGAGTCTGGCAACGTTTCGGCCCATTTCGTGAGCTCGTGGTCGCACTTAGCAATGCTCTCCATGTTATCGAGCTGCTTGTTAGGAAGCAGCATCATGGTACTATTGGTCATATTCTCTGGGTGTGATTTAGCGCGAATCAACACCGAGTATTGGGCCTTCAACATCTGACTGATGCAAAGGCTGAGCTTCGCCTTCGCGATGCACATATGGGCCAACTCTTGCTGCATCCCAACATCACGCAAAAGTGTGCATTCCGGGCCCACGACTTGAACACTATCGGAGAGTGCTTTAATGTCGAAGTCGTCTTCTACTAACATAGGCACGTCGAAATCCTCGTCTTTTATACGAGTTGGTCTACGCATACCCAAAGCAATCAAGCGGTCGCGCATGAAACAGGACCACCATATCCGCTTCCACAACTTCCGTCTCTGGGGTGGCATATTAGTGTTGGCCGGGTTTCGATGCAAGCCGATTGTGTGGCCTAATGAGATCGCAACACCCATCCAGTGCCATGTATCTTTCTGGTCATCTGGCGTTTCGTACCAGTATGTCATTAGGAGGAGTCCTTGGACGAGCAGTAGGCGATCATTCTCATAGTCAAAGTCGTATAGGAGCTATGTGTGTGAGCTTTCAAAGACTGTCTAGGATGATGGCATATGGTTCTTACTCTAGCTTTTGTGAAAAATGCTCTGCGAGCCGCTTTTCTAGACGCATAACCCGCTTCTTTAAGGGCCTTATTGCTTACAAACGCAGTAGCGCAGAACATAACAGCTTGATAGAGGAACAAACTCGTCTGCCCACGAGATCCATCGTTTGCGTCGACGATGGTCAAGAAATCGTGCAGATCCAATAGCGGCATATACGGATGCACATACTCTGCATAGGCGCGTAACAGCGCCTTTTGGAGCGAGAAGCTAGGCAGCGACAACGCGCCTTTGGTACGAAGGTAGTCTACATCTTCAGGGGCAATCTTTGATGGCAATGGTCGAAGGAAACCATATTTTTGAGAAAAGACATCGGTCTCGTCTAATGCGTTCACGAAATTCGATGTCTTCAAAACTCCATTACCGACACCGGTCCCGGCGGTAGGCCCGGACTTTGGAGTTGAGCTTGAATCACTTTGTCGGGTAACCGGCTGCGGGTATATGTTGGGATATCTCGAGCCCTGGTTATTAAGCGGCAAAGTAGGAACCAAGTTGGGGCGTTGGCCTGAATTGACACGTGAGCAAGAAATCCTGGACGCCACGGATTGAACATACGATACGTTCTGCGGGTAACGGAATCTTTGGCATGCGAAATCTGAAGTCCCTCCGTACTAGAGATGACCAACTTACATTGGAGATGGGGTGCATGAACATCCACACCGTCGTGGCTGCTCACCCCTGACTTGTTTGCGTCGACGTTCAGGGAAGAAGTTTGAGACAGCCCGGTGGAATGGCGCGGAGGTTGTACGGATGCCACAGAAGCGATTGCGATGGGATTCGGCATTGTCTTGGCTTTCAGCAAGTGTGCCTCGGCATGCTGGTGATGTGGGGCGCAGGTGTTGGCAATGTGCGAGGCCGTTGAATTGGAGTCGAACAACGCTTTCCTGTGAGAGAAAGACAAGGGTCTTAGTAAGTTCCGCGTCTAGCCTTTGGAGTAATCGGATTCGGGCTCGCCAGCAGCACACGTAAAGAAAAGGGTGAAAGTTATTAGTGCATTGGAGATTTGAAGACCGAAAAGGGAAATTCTACGCGTGACGCTCATCTCTTACACGAGCCTCATCATCGACAGAGGAAAGAAGAATACCAAGATGACGAAAAGTGAATTTCTTCATGATAGACTTACTTGCGGCGACGACTCTCTTGTACGATGCATTCTACACCATCCCATCGGCAATTGCCACAAGGGGCGCCCTCAACAACATCACACCTGACTTTCCGGGCCCGGCAGGACACACAGGCCCGAGCAGCTCGTCTTTTGGTGACTTTAACCGTGCCAATGGGTTCCGTTGTTGT
The DNA here is from genome assembly GCA_025201785.1 of Xylaria longipes. Lineage (NCBI taxonomy): Eukaryota > Fungi > Ascomycota > Sordariomycetes > Xylariales > Xylariaceae > Xylaria > Xylaria longipes. The sequence goes on from MU619767.1 coordinate 53,105, forward strand.
GGCCGATCGCTTTTTGGGCGACGACGATGCCTTCTCTGCTGACTTCGGCGACATCGCTGTCGTTGCGCTCGGTGGTGTCGTAGGTGTCGTAGGGTCTTCAGTGCGTGATTCGGGCGAACCGATCGAGTTCGTCTCTTCCACAGCCATTTTCGTAGCCAATTAGTGGGGACGGAAGTCTCCCATATATTAACGATCTTCTTTCAATATATAGACACTGGTCGAAGTCTCTTGTCCAACGCTTGTATATGTGCCAAGCTTCCAAGATCAATTGGAAAATCAGATCAAGCTGAAAGCCTCTTGTAGGTCCCGTATCAAACGTTCGGCGCTATAAGCCGTAGCGAAAGAAGCTTTCTCTGCGACTTCCCGAGGTTCTTTCTGTGTCTCTTTGCCATCCACACGGCACTTGAAATACAAGAATCAAGACTAGACGGCATGAGAAAGCCTGAAGTCCCCAGAAAATTGACAGCAATTCGAGATGGCTAAAATAGAAGGTTACCTCATCAGGGCATGCTTGGGGTCTAGGAGCTAATATATTTGATGACCACCCCGAAGCTCCTCCAACGGAAAGCTCCTCTTATGGAGTGCTCCATACGAAGTACTTACTAACGTACAGTAGTATGCACATCCATATAGGCAGCTAGCAGAGCCCCGTCCAAGAAGTTAATGACCCACAAGGATACTCGTGTAGTTACTCGGGTTTCCACGCCGTTTCCAAGGACGTGTTTTGTAGCTCGGTGTATTCCCATACGAACTTGGTAACTCGCTCCATAAAAAGTCGAGAAGTGTGCGGTGCATGTCAACTCTTGGCGAGCCAACGCTCGACAGGGGATCCTGTTAAGTAAGAATGATGAAAACTGACACTGAAAAAGTGTCTGCTTTGTCACATGCCCGGCTCCTTGATGTCAATGCTTATTTTTCCTTGCAAGCCTTGTGACCGTGGAGGGCAAGCGCTGATAAGTTGGACTCTGCACCTTTTGATGCCGCACTGACAATGACTCCGACTGAGTGACGGTGAAGAATCTAAGGACCGGCAGGTAATTCACGACTCCATTTTCTCCAGATTGACTTAACTTTGTGCGAGTATGATTATTCCCACATAATAAATCCGGGGCCGTGTATCCTCAGCTCCGTCTCTTTATCGTGCAGCGCAGCGGCTCCAGACTTAGTGCCGAGACCGCGAGTTGATCGTGGAGGCTCCAGGTTATGATGGAATCGCCGATGTCACCGCTAAGGTCAAAACTCCAGCTGAGATTGCGGAGTGGCCAATCAAAATCCGCGGTAAGGGAGACTTATACCTGATCCCGCCTTAGGTGTTATGATGTTTTGTGAATGAGACTTGCACGAAGGAGGCGTAGCTGGCCGCAATAGCGAGTCAGCTGCGTGGGGTATACATAGTACATCCAGTACGCATACACAGGTACCTAGGTAGGTATAGGCTAACTCCCATTGCCCCGAAACGAAATCACATGTTCGAGGTCTCAATTGGATTGTCAGCAACCTTGGAAATGTGGTACCTTGCACTAATCGGTGGTGGGGTCCTAAGAGAAAAACTAGCGGGCATCTGACATGGCCACCTTCGCTCCTCGCTCCGGGCTCCTGTGTAACATCGTGCTCTCGCGTTGACGTCGACGTTGAAAAAACACCGAGGTATCTCAGCAACCGGCACATAGGCGTCTCTCTAAATTACCCGTGCCGAAAATAAAAGAGGTCTCGCGTTGCGGAAAATTGGAGCACGTGTGCGTTGCGTACAGTAGGTAGTTGCGTGACAAAATTAATATGGAACTATTCTGTCGACTCCCTGCACTAGTGCAGGACTCTGTGCAGTCTGTGCAGGAGGCTATCCTGTACGGGATAAGTGGGACGATCGAAATGCGGATGGAGTTACGGCACGCCGACCTATTCCCCATTGGTACTTACTCATCGAATCTCGGAAATGCAAGAAACTTGATTCGATATCGGGCATTCTCCGAAGATCCCATCGGCCCATCCGATAAAATGCAGGATTGCGGGATACCGCCGAAAGGTACTCCGTGACGATAGCGTGACTATGTTGATCCGTAGGCCCGTCGACGATACCATAAGTAAGTATTACCATACCTGTACGTACTCTAGCGCATTTGGCGAACCCTGCCTCGGTCCGTGCAGCTGGGCAAACCAGTTCCTACTGTATGCGTAGTGAAACTAGCTCAGGAACGTCCAAGTACGTTATGATCTGCCACGCGTGTGTTCGCTTTTAGGTGGATCTGGGGGAACGGGGCGAAGGCGAGCGAGGAGGGACGGGGAAATACCAATCCGCTTGCTTGGCGTCATGAAGTTTTAAAGATCCTCTAGACCTCTTGCCAAGTTGCAGACTATCATGTCAGGAGAACTCGGCCGATGGGAGCTGAGGCAGACCGTTGCAGCGATCAACTCAACCATGTTTTGATTGGCTTGTAGCTTACTCATCGTAACAATGACGATCCCGACGCATTGATGGTAAGAAATGCGTGCAGTATGATCTTGGCAAACCAGTCTTAATACTAGCGTATCTAGTGCTTGGACCTAATGTTCTTACTAGGCGGCCGACAGGGTAATTGTTCTAGATGTTTCTGTCCATCATGAATGCTGGTAACTAAATACTACACTCAGCCACTCCGCATACCTCACCCTGGTGTACTTCCCCTCGTGAAACCGTGGGGTAGCTTCAACTGTGTGCCAAAGTGGGCTCATCCAACTTAGCAGCTTGTGGGGTAAAGCTCTTTCTCTCCCACATGCTTGGCGGCTAACTAGTAGAAATTATTGAGGTCTAGCTGAGGTTCACTAGGTGAATCTACTGTATGCGCACAATGTGGTGTTAGACGAATCGTGCTGAGATTAAGTATCACATTTCTGTTGGGGAGATATCTCGGTGAACTGTAAACATAATGGGCCCTTATGCCGAAAGTCCGCCGTTCAAGACTACTTTAACATTGCTGCCAACATCAGGGAGTTATAGGATTGATACAGTCGATGAGGCCTTAGCGCCCTTAGTAATCGTAGAATCCTTTGCCACTCTTCTTTCCTAGCCAGCCAGCATCGACCATCTTGACCAGCAAGACACTTGGACGGTACTTCGAATCGCCCGTCTCTTGATGCAAAACCCTCATAATAGCGAGGCATGTGTCGAGTCCAATAAAGTCGGCCAACTGCAAAGGCCCCATTGGAACATTGGTGCCGTTCTTCATGATGGCATCAATGGAATCCCGATCACCGACATTAGTCTCTAAGCAGATAACGGCTTCATTAATGTACGGCATCAGTATCCGGTTAGCGAGGAAACCAGGCGAATCGGCTGATACCGAGGTGACTTTTCCCATGGCCTTGCAAAATGCTACGGCAGTGTCGAGGGTCTCGGCACTCGTCTGCAGTCCGCTAATAATCTCGACACCCTTCTGCACAGGGACTGGGTTCATGAAGTGGGTAGACACTACACGGGAGCTAGCAGACGTATCCTTGGGGTCCTGTGTCGTTGCCGCAGCTATCTTGGTAATGGAAATAGAGGATGTGTTTGTTGCTAGAATGGCGTGCTTCGGGCAGACTTTGGCAAGCTTGGCGAAGATATCGAACTTGAGCTTAGGGATCTCAGGCACGGCCTCGATAACAAAGTCGGCATCGGACAGATGCTCAATGGATGTTGTACCCGTTATTTTTGAGCGGGCCTCATCTGCCTGTTCCTGTGTGATGCGTGATTTGGAGACATCTTTGGCTAGGAGTTTATCTGCAAATCACTGAGCAGGTGATCGAGGTAGAGAGATTGACCATGGTGAAGGGGGTATATGCTGACCTGCAAATGCTAATCCTTTGTTCAAAGAGGCTTGCGAGTTATCTACCAGTGTTACCGGAACACCAGCTCTCTGTGCAGCTACCAGCGCAATGCCCAATCCCTATACGACGTAATGAGAAGAGGTTTTATTAGGAGCGTTCACATGTCAAGAGCGTACCATTTGTCCAGCACCAATGACTCCCAGTCGCTTCACCTCTGCCGCATTTCGAGCAGGGCTAGAGCTAAACTTCCTGAACTGAGTTGCAAGCTGGAAAGCTTGTCTTCGTGCAAATACACTGGCCATTTTCTTTTTTCTTTTCGGATCTAACAGTCAACAATTGACGACGAGGATGTTCTCGTTGTGTTATGTGTTATGAGCAGGAATAGCGTACCTACTAAGTACCTAGACCAGACCTAGACGCATCCGATCCGCATAGCCTCGGTGATCGGCTAAATGTGGGGCGAACTACATCAGCGGGTCACTGCACAGGCCACATCAAGTCAATTTAGCTCGTGTCGCGCTCCATCAATCAATCAACCCGGTCCGGCGCGTCAGACGCGTCTGGCCCCAGGTAGCATTTTCATGGATTGTAATTACCAGAAGGCAGTTAGTCCACGGTGAACACGACATCGATGAGTCTCCGCAACTGAGTTGAACCTGCAACTTGCCGAAGAGGCATCGGCCCTGATTTTCGAGATGGAGGCGCAAGAGGGAACCTCAGATATTGTCCATCCCGAAGTCCGCGCACACATCACCAGTCTTGTGTCTGCTGTAAGTTGCCCCGCCCTATCTCTGTTCTGCCCTGGCATGTTTCCGGCTGACTCGGGCCCTCGAGTAGCTTGGTGGCTTCAGTGCCGATGACGATGACGAGGGAAAATATGTGCTCGGAGATTCGGCACTCGAGGTGTTACGAGACATAAAAAAATGGCTTCGCTTCTACGACGAGAAAACGAACCGTATGGACGTTGCACGATGCCTGGCCGAAGCGAACCTGGTCGAGGGAGACCTGCTACACATACTCGCCCTGTGGCCTGAGAATGCCGCCGACAACAAGATCAAGGCTCGAGCCGCCCTCGCCTGTTTCGAGATCATGGTGCCCCTGACCTGGCCGCTGGAACGGGACCTCGAGCAGATGACCATCAACCATCACCGACACCTCCCCGTGCTCCAACTCGCCCAGGTAGGCTACAAGAGAGCCGTCATAAACTACGATGCCGCCCAGATATTGCATTCTGCCGTTCGGGTTGCATTGCCGTCCATGGCGCTCTCGAGGGGAGATCGGAGTGCTCGTGACGAAGGCATCATAAAGCTTGTTCTTCTATTTCTACGAAACATCGCCGTCATATCCCCCCCGCCCGGTGTCAAGTATGACGGCGATGAATCACAAATCTCGCGGTCCGCCTTGATCGATGCCTTTTCCTACCAGGACATACTCATCACCATCCTAACCATCGCATCCAACATGGGTGAGGATTTCAACCAGGAAGGCGTTATACTGATGGAAATCATATTCCATCTAGTGAAGCGGGTGGATGTTATCAAGTTGTTTATGGATGAGAGGCAGTTGAGCAAGACGAAAGCGAACGAGCTCACAGCCATGATGAGCAAAGAAGCAGCGATGCATAGGCCATACAACCGTAAGGCCCCTTCACGGCATAATCGATGGGGAACTATGATCTGGGTGGATCGTGGTGATGGAAAGATGTCTACTGTCACCGGACAAGATGCACTATTGGATGCCGCGACCCGACAGCAGAAGATAGACAATAGCAAAGTCTTTCGGCCACCTCGACGGCCAACAAAAGACGAGATGGAGCCTAAGGATCTTGGCCCTCCTGTGACACTGAATACTCGAGCTCGGCAACAACTAAAAGGTTTCGTGGAGGAGTTCCTAGACTCTGGTTTCAACCCTCTCTTTCAGCACATGCGAAAGAAGTTGGATGATCAGAAAGATTATATCTTCGAATATCATTCGCGACAATTCTTTTACTTGGTAGCATGGTTTTTGGAAGCAGAAAGGGCCAGAAAGAAAGCGAACAAAAATAATCGATCGACAAGTCCTGCTGACATGGGGGATTTTAATTTAGTAGCTGGTGTGCTCAATCAGCAAATGTTTATCACGTTGAATCGAGCGATGGCCGATTCACTAGAAAGCAAGCGCTGGCAAGAATTATGCTCTACTATGAGGTGTTTCACCCAAATCCTGTTGACCGTCCAAGAGATGCTCGAATCCGGCCAAGAGGAAGACGAAGAAATCGCCGAGAACATACTGAGCCGTATCTTCTACGAAGAGGAGACGCATGACCGAGTGGCTAATATTGCCAAATGTTATAAAGATCAAGGATTCGAGTATCTTGATGCCTGTACCGAGTTGACACATACCTATCTTCGAGTCCTAGAAGCGTATTCGAAGCAGAATATGGATATGCAAGTCCGATCCCGTCGTCGAGTACGAAAAAAGAAAAAGACAGCGAAAGACCCAGGGGATAATGAGGATAACCCGATTGCAGAACAAGATGAGTCAGAAAACGATGAGGCGAACGCAGAACGGACGTCTCGAGAACGTAAGTTTGATTTCAAGCGATTCGCCAACCGCTTCATCCCTCAGGACGTGGTTGATACGTTTGTCGCCTTTACAAAGTATTATCAAGACCTAAACGAAGCGCAACTGAAGCGGGCACACCGGTATTTCTATCGAATCGCCTTCAAACAAGAGATGAGTGTGATGTTGTTTCGACTCGACATTATTCAGCTCTTTTACAGTATAATCAAGGGCCAAGAGCCGTTGGACAGTAATTGCAGCATGTTCAAAGAATGGGAGGAGCTGGTGAAGCAGATACTGCGGAAATGTATTCGCAAGATCGAGGAACGGCCGCAGCTGATTATCGAGCTGCTGTTCTCGAAGATCGCAGCAACAGCTAACTATCTAGAATTTGGTTACGAGAAACAAACACTCTCGACTACCCAATCCAAACCCGGTGCGGAGCTTGAATTTCGGCACCTCGTGGAGAGAGACCAGCAGATCGCAATTGCAGTTGGTGTCTTGCTTGACAAAAATTTGGCCCATCACGTCAAGTGGGTCAAGGACCAGCTATCAAACGCAATTGAGGAGAGGAAGGCATGGGAGAGCGCAGAGAAAGCTATCTCGTCCGTTGAATTACCAGAGCCAGCCGAGGGTCCCCAAAAAGATGCGGCAGCAAAAGAGGCGCCGCTGGTTTGTAAGTTGCCGCTTCGTATGTCTTGCTATTTAAACTAACAACAATCTCTAGCCATACGACCCGATGACGATTCACGCCGAACAGCCATTTTCAAGAACTCTCACCTAAGGCTTCTCATGAGGTTGGCTGGATTTGAGCGGCTTGCCCCAACGTTAGACGAGACACCCGAATCTTCCTGGGTAGTTCCGGCGCAATTGTCGTCCGAACAGCTACAGGACTCACTTGATCTAATCAATAAGGCAGAATTCGAGCCACCAACATTTGAAGATGGTAAATTAGCTCAGGACCAGCTGAGACGCAAAACAGCTCCTCGAAAGAAGGCCGTCTTTGACGACGATGACGAAGGTATTGAAGACGACGACGATATCTTATTTCCCGCTGGCGGGCCAACCAATAGAAAGGTTGCAGACGAATTTCTTGATAAGCCCAAAAAGACAAGACGTCGTCGTCGCCGTAGCGACGCTGAGCCGTTGACCGAAGAGCAGCTCGAAGAGAAGGAACGCAGTCGCCGGGAACGCGAGAGAGCGAAGGCGAAACGCTTCAAAAGTGAACTCTTCGTGCATGCAAGTGACGATGAATCAGACGACGAGGGGCGATGGGCCGACTTCTACGCTAACGAGGAGCGGATACGACAGAAGCAAAAGGCTGTTGCGCTTAGCGTCTCCATCAATGCTGCGGATCCTATTTCACCCATAACGGCCGAGAAGCGAAAGGCCGAGACCCTTGATTCGGACGGTAGTGATAATGACGATGATTTGATTATGACACAGGATTCGGCCCCAAGGAGACCGAATGGCACAGGGGCCGTAGCGACTGACGATGAAGAAGAGGACGCTTCCGGAACGGACGATACACCGCTCTCTCCGAATTCGCACGCCGGCCCGGTGTCAAGCTCCAAGCGGAGACGACTGTCTAAGGAGCCAAGCCCGCCAGCGCCTCCCGCAAACGCGGACGAGGATCAGATCATGGAAGATGCGGATGAGGATGACATTCCCGCAGCTAAGCCAACTCAGCGCCGGCGACCGAGAGCTAGGGCAGGGTTCCTCATGGATAGCAGTGATGAGGAGTAATGAACCATCGGGAATGAGTGTTGCATATTGGCCTGGCGTCTCTCGTTGTATATATGGATTCGGGTCAGTCTGGCGCTTTGGGCTTGATCATAGTTAATGTACTCTATCAATTCTTGTCCAAATAGGAACTATGATATTTCTCTGGTGACTTCTGGGCTCTAGTCTTTGGTAGTATGTCACGGTGGCGTATAGCGAAGGTACTTTTTCACATCAGAGCAAGATATGTATGGATAATAATTCGAAACGAGCTCATCCGAGGGAAATCAAGGCATAAATTAGTCTTCAAGGTCACTGTATCTTCGAATGGAAATTCGATGCGGCGATTTCTGTTGCGAATGTGCCGACCGTGCGGAGAAATACCATACCTCTTTCAGGGTCTACTTACACGATGAGTATCAGACTCATGCATATATAAGCGCCGCAAGATAAAAAACATATCATAGAATATATATACTTCGCGTAGCTAACACCTCGTCACCACAATGCGGTTATTCTTTTTTATAGGCGGTATTCGTGTAACTAAGGTAAATAAAATAAGATCTTCATCTCAGCCGACATCCATCCATACATGTAAGGTAATTTGGCCGGCTTCTATAACCAGGGTAATAGTTTCATGGCCACTGGGTAAAGCTGCCTCCCTTTTTCTTGCATAAAGTACAATGCCACGAGCCGTAGGTAGCTCTTGTTGTTATTTCGGCTTCGTCGCCGTGGCGCGTGCTCGTTTCGGCGACACGTTGCACGGATGAAAACACGTCTATGTGCTGCTCTGCTGGCGGCTCAAACCCGAAGGAGTCGTCGATCAGGCTCGTTTGAGTCGGGCGGGTAAAGCAGTTGGACGAGTGTGAGACAATGCCAAGACACGCATTCATCGCATAGCAAAGCAAAAGTATTGCGACGCCGGGGCCCTACGAACGTAATTCGGTGGTGATTCAGCTAGAACGGCTGAAAATTGCTCGAAGTTTTACGAGAGAGGCGAATTGATCGCTTCTCCGTTAGTACAAGGGAAAGGAAGTCGTCATGTATTTCTGGATGTTCTGCTCGGTCGGTTTGCGGCGGATCGGCAGGTTGTGTTGTGTTGCGTGTCTGCGAAAAGAAACAAGGATGGCGCTTCACAATGACACCCGGGCCCGCTCAGAGATCTCCAATCTCGGGGCTGGCAACTCCCGAACTGTTTGGTACGGTGTTTTACTCAGGCGTTTCAGACCAGTCTCCCAACAGCAGCAGCAGCAGCCCGTCGGCAAGACCACCAGCGCCTCCTATACGTACACTTGCGGCGGCAAGTATCTATCCAGGTAAGTAAGTGCAGTGCGAGATCCGCCAGCTATCAAGATGTCTGGTCCTGTGCGAGGATTTCATGACAGAGGTGTCGAAATGTCAAACAGCCCTCCGGGGCTGCATGGAACCGGCCGTCCAGCTGAGCGGCCGGCCCAGCAGATTGATTGATTGCTTGATTGATTAGCTGTACCCGTTGGGAGCCTCGTTTCCCTAAGATCGCCCGTTTACCACGGGGGCTCATTTGCAGAGCGCCTCTCCGTCCCGTGACTTGAGTGATTGATCATTGTGTTTCTCTTTTTACTCGTTCTGTCCCTCCAATCCTGTCTTCTCTTGTTATCTTTATTTTATCTCGTGCCTATCTTGGTACCTCTACTCGTCGGCGATAATGCGGTCTTGAAGTTGCTGGTTTAACGTTCTCCACCCATTGCCTCTGCATCTCGTGCATACGGAGATTTATATCCGAATAATTTAAATCGAGTGCTACAATTGCCGAGGAGTAATGTGCTCTAGATCACGGTGGTCTACTTGACAGACAGTTGGATTATATGTCACCGGACAACTCCCTTGGAGTGTCCTGGAGGTGAGGTGGCATTGGTCAATTCTGTCGTTAATACCGCTTCCGAATTCTTGCTTGAAGAAACTCGGGCCCATTTCGCAAATGGTATCTTCAAGGGGTTGATCTCGAAGATACTTGCGTCTAAATGCTACTGGCTCCTCATTGCTTGCTCCTCACTTTATCAAAAATTTCACCAACAATTCCGATCATGGACGCCATTCAGGCTCAGAATCTCAATCTCACTCCAGCAACAAATGGCGTACCATATCAAGTGCAGACAAATGGCAGTTTTATTTACTATGCCACGATCGGTGCCATTGTTCTCTGCGCGTGGATTTTTTTCTCGCCAAGGCGGAAACCATGTGTCTCGGCGCCATTTTACGAGGTCTCTAGGATGAGGTGGATGTTGAATGCTGATACTTTGATCAAAGACAGCTACTGCAAGGTTGGTGTAGTCCACTACTGGAGGTGGACTTAGCTGATGATAGCCATTACAAAGTTTCGAGACGGTGTATACCAGATAAAATCCACAGAAGGTGTACGAACAATAATACCGCCGACGCTCGTTGGCGAACTCAAGGGTTTACCAGAGGACACCCTAAGTGCCAAAACGGCAGTCAGCGAGGTTAGTTGAAGCGAACAGCATCGATGTCTTACTCCTGGAGGTCTTAGCTAATGGTTTGGTTGAGTAGGCCATGTTGAGCGAGTACACGCATTTGTCTGCGGATGCTCACTCAGACATCCTGACGTTCCTTCTGAGAACGAAAGCAACACATAATCTGCAGCGGATGATGTCGACCCTCAAGGAGGAATTACAGTTCATCTTAGCTACGGAATTTCCTGTTTGCGAAGGTGAGATGCCGAGCGAAGATTGATCTGTTACGTCATTGCTAATTAATGAAGACTGGACGCCATTTAAGATACAGCCGTTCATGGTACGAGCGGTCTCCCGATTAAGCGGGCGAGCATTTGTAGGATCCGCATTGAGCCGATCGGAGGAGTGGATGAGCGTCAGCATCAATTTTGCTGTCACAGCCTTCATCGCCGTAATCAAGCTGCAGTTCTTCCCGCCTTGGATGCGTCCGGTGGCGCAATATCTCGTCTCGGAGCTCAAGACGATCCGGAAAGACCTCGCCAAAGCACAGGCTATGCTAGAGCCGCTAATAGAAGAACGACTTACCAATGTGGAGGATATGTCGGGCTCTGAGAAGCCCGACGACTTCATCCAATGGCTCTCCGACGCTCTGCCTGATGAAGAGAAACGCAATTACTTCATACAAGCTAAGATGCAACTCTTGCTCAGCGCATCCTCGATACACACCACGAGCAACCTCACCACCGATTGTATATATGATCTCGCCGTACATCAGGAGATGCAGGAAATCCTGCGGGAGGAGGCTATTGACGTATTTGAGAGAGAAGAAGATGCTTGGGAGCGGAAGGACAGCATAGCGAAGCTGAAGAAGATGGATAGCTTCATCAAGGAGTCTCAGCGGCTGTCTGGTAACGTCAGTAAGTAAAAATCCCCCAGATATTTCTCCGTCTCCCTTTTCCCCCATTGCATCAAGCAACGAGGGGAAAGCCTACAAGATCAAAGCTGACTCGAGCCGCCCACAGCCTCCTTCATTCGTAAAGTCATGAAGCCGATTGACTTGTCAGACGGCACACACCTCCCGTCAGGGACCAGTCTCCTAACACCACTAGCGGGAATCTCGCTCGATGAGCGGTATTACCCTGATCCCGAAGTCTTCGATGGCTTACGGTTCTGGAAGTTACGGCAGCAGCAAGAATCGCCGGCCTCAACACGGTCTTCATCACCCACTCCACCCATACCCTCTCCCTCGTCTACGACTTTCACATCATCAACAACAACAACAACTCCTTCCAAACCCGCCACGGCCACCTCCACCTCATCCCCCTCCTCTTCTCCTCCCACCTCATCACAATCTCCGCCCCACCTCAACAAGAGCGGTTACCAATTCACCAGCATCGGGGACACGAACCAGAACTTCGGGCTCGGCAAGCACGCGTGTCCGGGACGATTCTTCGCGGCGCAGGAGATCAAGCTAATCCTATCTCACCTCCTCTTACACTACGAGATCAAGCTCCGCGACGGCGAGGCCCGTCCCAAGCCCGTCGTCTTCATGATGACCAAGAGTCCGAGCCAGACCGCCGAGGTGCTGTTCAGGCGGAGAAAGGGGTCGTGAAAGCGCTACTATTCACGTAAATATTAAGTTCTAAAGATCAGGGGATATAGGATAAATGGATGAAGGAAAAGGGGGCAGCGTGTTTGAACGTCATCACTTAACTCAGGGGCCCGGAGCCTCCGGGACGAGTTTTTAACCTAAATTGGGAAGCCAAAGAGCCATGATCCCATAAAGGTGCATATGTTAATAGGCTCATATACCAACTTACATACATTGTTGGAAATAGAGGAAACGTATAGGTTACCATCTGCAAACGGTTATGCTTTGCGCTGGCGGGATACAACACTTTTTCCTAGCTGTAATAGCGTGAATGGGCGGGTATGAGAACCGCAAAGTCACACGTGCAAGGCGCAAGCGAAAGTGCATGAATGGACCCGTTGCTTCATGATCCGAAACAACCGGGGGTATCTCTTGACAAACTGCGACTGTCTATGATCGCAGGAAACCCGGTGATTCCAAAAAAACTCCAATGCTTGTTCGTTTCTCCCATCAATGGTAACTTCCGCATCATCGTCATTGTCATCATCATCGGCTGACCAACGCTATGTCATGCCTTCGTAACAAATATTGCCCCAGCACGCCATCATCATAGGGTATTTTAGTCCACCCTAACGTACTTCAAAAAAAACTTCCAATCTTCCGCTGCCAGAGCCCTCCTCTTCCCCTCAAGAATTAAGTCCGTCGTCCAAGCGCGGTTCCAGTGAAGCGAAGTAATGTGCGGAAACGAAAAAAAAAGTATATGCAATAAATTCTAGCCAGCTGTCGTGTGGTTGTGGTGAAAGAAGATCCGTCCCGCGGCAATGCGGTCTGAATATATGATATGTAACCACGTTCGTGTAAAGAGATATGTGTAGTGCACAGGTAAAATTAAGGCACATGAGATCAAACGAGCGAAGAGCATCTCAAGGTTCGATGAAGCGCACCGATGACATGACTTGAAATCTCTAGACTCCTGTCGTGGATGTATGTATATGCGTAATATGCTGTCGGGCTTGCGCCCTTAGAAATCTTCATGAGAAATTTTTATGAATCCATCTTGATACCGAAACTTGATCGCGGGGGGTTTTTTTTTGAGTTCGGGATATAGTGCGTTAGGGTTTTGAAAGGACAGGCCTGGTTGAATGGTTATGATGATATGATCCGCTGAAAACTCCTCGGATAGTCGCTCTGAGGCGTAATCAAATGCTTGCCATTCGCCCTCTAGCTTCAGGTATTCTTGCATGGCATACCATCAGCTTTAAGCTGGTGCCCCATTCTTCACACTCGGCGAGCAAAGCTCGATCATGCCAGATACTTTTGCCCATGCCAGTAGGAATCTCGTAGCATCTGTTATACCACCAGCGACCGACTTTTGAGACCATTTTCGTTATATTCTCGTCGCCAAGTTCAGTCTTGTCGTTCATCATTTCTGCCAGGCTGCGCTCATCTTTCTTTCCATCTTTTCTTGGCACATTCGTAATCGAGCTAGCAACTGGCACACCCACACGGCACGTTTTGATATCGACGAACCCTTTTTTGCCCAGTAAACGCAAGATGAGATCTGCGGTGCTGCTAAGACTGAAGTCGGAATTCTGGGCGCTGATGTGTTCTTTCAGATGTCTCACAGCGCGCCTAGTTCGATTACCGACATTATTCAAGTCAACATCGAGAACAGAAAATTCAATGAAGCCACCAGGCTTCAGAACCCTTTCAGCCTCTGAGATGATGTTGCGGTAGTGAGCCTCCGGTGCAGCTGACGGGAAACGGAAGACGAGGGCGGTGAAACTGTCCGGGCCGAATGGGAATTTATCCGCATGCGATGTGAACTGGATTTGATGGTGGTTTGGTGGCGAAAGGGGGAAAGATGACGCGGTCTGGTGTTCTTGTGGCAGTGGTGCACGAGAGGAAAGATTGAAGAAGTTCGCTGCAGGGTATGTTTCTGCAGCATAAAAAGACCAGTCGTCGTTGCCCAGTCCATCAATAACGAGTATTGACTGACGCTTAAGGGAGCTACCGTCGTTGACTAGATCCTCTCGGATGGGACTGAACAAGACATGGCCAAATGTAAGCCACTTACTAACCGTCATGGAGCCCACACGCAGATTAACTTGCGAAAGTGGCGTCTCTTCACTGAGCCCGCTACTTCCTGAGGTCCTCTTACTATCCTGTGAGCTTCTGTTGCTACCAGCTTTGGCCGTTTCATCGCCATGAGAAGATGTACTTTCCCCAGGCGATGCCTTGGGTTCTTGATTTGGTTCAATCTTACTACGATTACGATCGCCGTATCCTGACACAAACTCAGAAACAGAAAATGGCGTCACTGGCGGTTCGGAGTCGAATCGAAAAGCGGCATTGATGCGTGCAGTCATCTCAGCGCTTTGATGGCTGGATGTAGTGGCGGTCTCTACTGTTGCAATGGAGGTTCGAAGATCTTGGACGGGCTCAGTCGTGATGGTTGGCGATTCAAGAGGCTTCGCTGACTTTTTGACTAGCTTGGAACGGTAATTCTCAAGCTGAAATGGGGCCCCACAGGAAGATGTTGGGGATGGAGGAGAATCCTCAAGTAGATCGTTATATTCGTCCCAAACATCGTCTTCTTGAAATGGTGCCGACGGCCCCGGTACTTGTGCTGTGTGAGCAACGTAACCCAGAGCATCAGAACAGCTCGATGCGGAACCCTCCGCGCTCTCCGAGTTCTCGCAAGGTGGAAATGCAAGGAATTCTTGACTGGCCTGTTCGGGGATCAGTGAACTGGCATGGGACGTCCTATCTTTGTTCAAACTCGCTTCCGCTAGCCCCGGCGACTCGGCATGTATGGTTGTTGATGCCACTAAATCAGGAGGAGTAGGGCCTTTCGCTACGAAGTCTTGATCAGGGTGAGTCAATTGGGCCGGGGGTAGTTGAATGCTAATCCGATTGAACGGCCTGGAAAAGCTTTTTGGAGACGTCTGTTCTGTATGACTACCTATGACTTTCGGAAGCCTACTAGGACGACTTGTGGACGGCTCAGTAGCTTTCGGCAACGCCTGTCGGCGCTCTTGTCTCGTATCAAGCTGCCATATTTGAGGTATGGTGTTGCTTGGTTTTGAATAGACACCCGTCCTATCATTTCCACGATGCGGATAGCCCGCTTGGCTAGTACCGCTACTGGCAGACGGCCTTCGCTCATAGCTAGGTCGTATATCTGCGGTACGAAATACTTCTGCTTCGCGCAGTATAGTATTTATATCTTGCGTGTCGTCGGTATTCTCCTGCTCGGGGGGGTCCATTATTGTGTAAAAGGCCGGTGGCTTGTTCTGAGAAGGCTGGACAATGGCAGATACGCTCTCTGCTGGTTTTTTGGAGGATGAGCTGGCCTGACTTCTCCCAAAAAGGTTCCACTTGCGAGGAGACTGAGCTCTCTTAGTTAACTTTTTAGCGGGTGCATTAGCTTGGGGGAGGACGCGGTTCGGTTCTGTTTGTATGTCTGGGGACGAATCATCAGTGTGGATGGTCGTAGCCATGCTCACCACCGACGGAGCACGAGCGTCAATTATCGTAGAGATGCTGAATGGCGCGTTATCTTGTGTCCGAAGCACAGGCGAAGCCCTCCGATATGCAAGTGCGGGCTTCATCATAACCTCCTCTAAGTCACTATTATCCAACGGACGCCGGGGCTGGACCGCCTCAGAAAGAGAGGGAGATGGCCATAATGTCTGACGGCTAGCCTCCCTGGTGCTGGAAGAGGCAGTTGAAAGCTTTTGAAAGCGTGGGCTGGACTGACCCGAAAGAACGCTCTGATTACTTTCAGTACGAAGTAAACCAAAACCGCTATTCCGATTTTCAACCACCTCTCCACCAGCGATAATGACTGGACTCATGCGCTCAAGGAGAAATGGATCTGTTGATAAAGTGCTTGGAAGACTTTCGGACGATGAAACATGACCTGGAAGCCCATGCTGTAAAGTTGAAGCTGTACTACTCCGTCTCCTAACCGCACCTACCCTACCGTAGCCTTCATGGCCTGTTCCGGCTGCTGGACCCTTTCTAGGTACCTTGTCTCTTTTCCTCTCGGACTGGGTTCCTTCGGCGGCCGCTTTCGTTCGTCGCCCAAAAAGGGGAAATTTTGATCGAAACGTTGAAACACTTGGGCTCGGGGCCCTATTCGTCTTTCCAGTCTCATTCTTGCTGACATGACGGCCTGGAAGAATGCCTGTCCGCGGAGCTGGAGTGGACTCTCGACTGAAGGAGGGCCGTGCTGACGCCGCGCGGTCCTGACTTGATCTCTGGGTTGTTATTTTTGTAAGCGAGCTTGGTAGTTGTCCACTTTGGCGTCTTTCGGTGAGGCTCGTAGAAGATAAGTTACTATGTATGATTGGGACTGGACCACCGAATTGAGAGTAAAGATCTGGCGTTCCATCTCTGCTCGGACGGGATGGTGGGGTTGGTCTACGTTGAGGGGACGGCGCAGTACTTGGAGCTCTGTTATGGACAGATCTTGTGACCTTCACGGGAGAAGGAGATCTCATTACTGGCCGAGAAGGAAGCTGAGACGATGTGGAGGATGATTGATCATCATCAATGCTTCGATTTTTCTTGAATTTTTGTGATGATTTCCTGGGAGGTGGGTTTGGAGGTATCGGCGCGGGCACTCGGCCAATTTTATTTGCCTTCTTCTCTTCCGCACGCACCGTCGAGTTCGAAGATGAAGAAGTCAAGGCTTCCCTCACCGCAGCAAGCCCTTGGGGGTCAGCACTAAAGGAGCCCTCTTCATTCGACACACTGCCGGTTCTCCTTCGGGTTATGGGTGGTCTCGTCTCGGCTGGGCTTGCTTGTTTTACTCTAGGAGCAGGTAGACGCATCGGTACGACAATACCAGGAGACTGTGAGCACGTTGACGTAGGTGTTGTGTCTCGGCTATATGGACCGGGTCCAGGTGACCCCGAAAACCTGGTGGAAGGGCTCGCGCTGAAACTACTTAATTGACTATGACTGCTGGCCCCTGAGAACTGGGGGGTTGGTGGCGGTAGATCTTCTGTTGCGAGCCTGTAAAGAACATCTCTTCCAAGTGGATCTCTGGAAGGGGGCACTGGAATATCTCGGTAGCGGTCTAGTTCTGGATATACTCGAGTGTGCTGTGCTATTGGCCGATGAGCCTCAACAAGCTGCGTAGTACGAGTCTCCCCGGGGCTATGCGTTATACTCCTTTCTGAAGGAGGGCTGATGGGATCAAGTGGCGCCTGGGGGTTCGTAATCGACGAAGACGAGCCATTTCTCCTATATTCCGAACGAGATTGATTCGAGGGCTGTCTCAACATGGTTGGCTGTTTTCGACGCAACACGTTTCTTGGCTGCTTAGGTGGCTCAACAAATCCGCCAGCCGTCGTGGAAGGACTCGCCATAGGGGCTCCAAAGTGTGGATTCGTCGACCAAGACTGTGTTTCGTGGACAGGAGGAGGGCGAGGAACCTTAACATCGGCCCGGGTAGGTAGCTTGTGGGTAGACAGGATCTGAGGTAAACGGCTTGGTTGTGCGCGGGATTGAGAGTTCACTGGAGCTGGAGGCACGTTCCTTTGGGGCTCTTTCCGTGGAATTCGTCTCATCGCAGTCAGGGGAGGCTCTCCCCGGGAAAGGTCTAGCAGTGCCCCTATTCGCCTACTCCTAGGCTTATTGCTGGTGTCGCGAACATTGGCAACTGGGATACTGGAAGCCATGTTGCCTTTTCCTTTATTAACATTGGCCAGGTATACAATCCTCCAATCATATTATGAAGTTGAATAATACTTTCATGATACGTCTGTGACTTTCCTTTATACTGTTTATTAGCGATACAGACTAGTTCCTTATACGTCAGTGAAATATACTTACTGTGATACTTGATCTCCTATTAAGTCCTGTATTATAACGCGATCTTGCTCTGACGGGCGCGGCAATAGACTGATTAGCGTTGAATTTTGCTACTCCTCGTTTAATTGTAGTATTCCGTCTCTTTAAGTTATCTTTAGTTAATTAACCCGCAACAATTAATCATGAGTGCGTAACAAAGGACACCCAAAAGAGTATATTGATGAAATATTGGTCACGAATAGGTAAAGTTCGAGGATGCTTTGGATAGAAAAAAAAAACCGGGGGGCTGTTGAAGGATATCGGTACGAATTGGGCCCGATGAGAAGCATTCAGCTCCTTGTCGATGAGAGACCGTTCCTTGTGGAGGTCATATAAGCGAAAATCCTGGTGTGGGAGTGAATGTGAGCCTGGTGTGATGGTGGGGTGCGAGGGCGTCTAAGCGTTGGCACACATCACACTGGAAGAAGGTCTAGTATACAAGGGTCGAAGACTCGGAAATATTGAGACTGAGAAGAAGATTCCACTCCGCGAAACCTTGATAAACCAAATGGCGATACTGCTGTTCGATAGAACCAGCTAGCGAAATAAGAAGAAAGTAAATGATGATATTAAGGCTAAACACCGGTATGGAAACTAGACAAGAGCGAAGGAGAGGTAGTATCGGGGGAGCATCGGAGGATTCATGAGAGCGAGGTGACTCTGGGTATATAAGATACTTGACCGAGTAACATGGATTAATCGAGCCGCTTTTCAGTTAACCAGTAACACTGGTGCACCCAGAGGGAAGTGTGAGCAAAGAGAATATCTGCTTGTTGGTTGGTATACTTAATAGACCAGAGGATCCGCGTGGGTCGCCGTGGCGTAGAACCCCTGTCAGCGGCCAAGAGGTGGCCATTTTGCTTCGTTCAGGAATCGCCGAACAATGCGGCCTGGTTGGCAGCGGCCACAGCGAATTCTGCGGAGTACAGTAGTAGGCATGGGGGGCGATCAGCGAGCTAGGGACCTTCATGTACATCACGCTGTGCCGCGTATAGCACGCAAACTAGTGACAAGGTAGCCTAGAAGAATGAGGTATACTGAGTCACACAAGGCAAAGACAAGGACTGAAGTCGTGTACCTTTTCTCACGCGACTGCTGCGGGTGGCCAACAGAGCGATTTCTATGCTGTTCTGAGGGCCGCTTTGGCGATATCCCTCAACGACGACAAGCAGAAGCTCACAAGGCCCGGGAGATAGACGTCCGTGTCTCTCAAAATGAACAGCACGGCCCAAGATGCGCTTACACCTGGTAAACAGTAATGAGAATAAGGGTTGATCAGGATAATGTGCGCTGCCGGGGCCAATCTGCTGGTACAGTGGACGCGGGCGGTGCATATTCCGATGTCCTATGAGAACGCTGCAATGGGTGCTGGAAGACGCTATTCGCCAGCGACAAGTTCTGGGTCCATCGTGGGAGTCCTCGTAGTATCTTTTCTGGTTGGTAGACGACACCAACCAGGCGTCACCGGAGCCCGGGCACATGTGGGCAACCCTGTCGGTTTACCATCCATACACCATGAGCAAATACTACGTGAGTTAAATGTCTCGCAAACTTTTACTTACATGAAGCGTGCTTATCTTGGAATGAAATGCGGAGAGATCCCAAGAACAACAACTGTGGATTGACAGCAACAATGAAGCAAGGATGGAGAGACCCAGGCAGAACCCAGGAGCGTCGGTGCACGCTACCCAAATGTCGGGCGAATATAAGCTGTGGCTGACACGCCTATAGGACGGTTATTTGCGGGACCCGAGGCAGTAAGTACAAGTGCAGTGCCTTGCTCTTGCTCGCTAGGACTTCTGCTGGGACCCTGTCAAAACCCTCTCCTTGGAGTTGAATTATTTTTGGCCCGTTCGGGTCAGTCGCTCGTCTAGAGCTCTTGATCCGAATGCTTCGCAGTGATGAGCTAGCCAACAAGTAGCTCTGAAAATGCCCTCTTAAGCCTAAAATGCATGTATCATCCTTGCATATATCTTACAGGCCAGTGGTGCAAATGCGTTCGTATGATCGAGTTCTAACTTATTATTCCAAGGAAGCCCTATAGTACCCCGCGATCTCGACGGACAGTTGACCTGGACATACTCGAGTCTGCCTTGTCGTGCAAGAGTAAGTGCCCAGGTGCCTTTGCCAACAAACACCATTAGCTAAATACCTAGGTACATAGTCTGTTGTTTGGCCCCGGAGAGACATTTCTATTTCTTCCAAACGTTAAAACTTCAGTAACAGTGTCTCGTATCTAGCCTGCTGCCACTGCGCAATGTTGCGTGTTCGTCTATGTAGGTACCTAAGTCTTTGTCACATCGGGCGACTCCACTACATCGTGGTAGCGTTCTGCATGTCTCACCCCTTTTAGGTTTCCCATGGTATACCCAAAGCGCAGATATCTTTGGTTCACGACCTGACGAGTCCCGAATCTAGTTAGAAGCCGGTATTTAGAGAACAGATCTAATGTACTTCAATTACATTACGTACTGAACTACTACATAATTCAACTCTCAACTAGCTTCCTTTTTCATGTTGGAGCTTGAACATCTTAACTTTAACGTACAAGTATACTTACCTCCCTGTATGTTGTAGACTACTTGGGTACCTACGGTGAGATGGCCTGTTGGGAGCAACAGCACGCATTACAACGTCAAGATACCCTTCTCTACTACTGTACGTAGTAGATATCGAGCAGACCTACTAGTAAGTATACGCAAACTGGCAAGATACAGCCTGGGTAGTAGTAGCGTTGAATACCTATTAGTAGTACGTTAGGTGGGCCGAATACTACCTACCTAGGTACATTATGCAGGAGTGAAACGCCTCTTACAGTAGGAATCTACGCAGTACAGTGGCATCCACGCCAGATGTAGAAAGTAGTACTCCAGGCTAATTTCTTGAAGCTTGTCCTTGTTGGAGTCAGAAGCGACCGCTATCGTGCCTACAGGCTCGGGTACTTATTATGGTCTACCTAGTTGCCGAGAGTACTTGGCTGGACCAGACGAGGCAGGGGGCATTAGGTAGCCCGGATTCTGAAATTTCTCATTGGCTGCAGCTTTCGCGTTTTGTTCCAATGAGAATTCACCATAGGCTGAATGCTAAAGGAACAGTCTTGTTAGGGGCGCCTCTTTTTCACTTAAATATTACTATTGCCCATACCCAGATAGATCATCAATCAACGCGCATCCTACGACTACTTAGTGGCATCTGATACCGTCGCCCATAGGTTTATGAATATCAAATTACATCTTGTTTGGGCGAATGGCTTTCTCAAGCCTGGGATGACCCTCAATATCAACGTCACTTTGGCCTCTAATCGGTCTAGGGCTACCGGTCACAGCGTTTTAGGGTTCGGGTGGAGAAGAACCTTGAAGGCATCAATTTGTGAGAGCAATGATGAGCTGAAAGTTGCATGATCGGGGTCGAACTACAGCACACTAATGCGCTGACATGCGATTTACTGCATTTTGTAGATTAGCCCACGCGAGGTTCCCAGGCCGTTGGGTATTAATTAAGCCTTAGTAGACTAAGGTTAGATGCCGCCCCAATTAAGCACACGCGTTATGTATGAATAGCATATGGGACAGGTATGGGAGAATGGCCAGAGACCGAGACCTGCACTTCGCCACGATCGTATAGGTAGGTATAGTACTGGTACTAAACCATGGTACCGAGATCTACAGTGGCTATGTCTCATGTGGCTAGTGACGTAGCATTCTCACCGACCACAGTCGCCCTCAGTATCGAGAGATTTAGTGAAAGAGGCGATTATCCAAGCTGGAATCGGGATCACCTGTGTAGTTTGAAGCTCGCCGAACGAATTGTGACAGCTCCTATCCCGTGGAAATATTCCCAGTATAGGAAAACCGGGCCTTAAGCCAGGCGGGGCCAAGACCCAATCGTAGCCGCCCAGTCTAGTGTGTGCAGGGTCTGTTCAGGCGAGCAAGGGTCTTTTCTACTATCATTGGGCAGCGATGCGAAGAGCGCCAAACAAGATTCCGTAGTTGTTAAGTAACGTGACTGGGAGATGGTGTGAAAGCATCGTCATCCTCCTCGTTGAAGACTTCATGTGCATGTTGGTGGCTATTCACGCGCGCTAGCAGAGCCAACAAGCGCTAGTCGTTATGTCTCTTCAAGAACCAACAGAATGGGAACCTTGTTCTGTCGAAATTTTGCCCCTATACTACCTGGGTAGGTTGTACCGGTAACCGGGCCTCTTCATGGCTTGGGCTTTCTGTGTTCCCCGAGTAGAGATGCATATCTGGTGCACTGCGATGTGCCTGTTGGTGCTGAACCTCGGCTTTACGGTAGAAAGCAGTGTAACGCGCCTCAGACCACATGGCAAATCTCCTAAGTAGACTCCAGCGGGTAGGAAACGTGTATGTCTCAGGCGTCTCAGATCAGCCACCCGTCTCAACTGTCATCACTTTCCTCCAATTACCTAACCCTACTGACCGAGCTTGACGCAAACTAGCCTGGTTTTTCAGCCCTCGATCAAGTTCTTTCAATCATCAACTTTATCCCGCCATAGAAGTCATATGCGTAGAGAAAATGAATACGTCGCGTACTCATCGTCGGTTTGTGAGTTAGTATGATTAAATGTAGTTATTCTTACTTAGTTATATCTTCCAATAACTGCGTGTATCTTTGCAAAGGCGCTTAGCGTTGGCGCCTTCGTGTTTTGTATGAGCGCTCTCCCAGTCTAGTCAAGTTCATATAACTTCACGATCAGACCTGTCATTCGCCTTCTGTATAAATATTATAACAATCCTAAATAATATTGGATGTAAAGGCTTAGATATGATATAGGATAGCTCACATCGACCTATCGTCTTACTGTGGCGCCTGAACTTGAAGCCTCTAGTCTGACTGTCCCCTCGTGTCCCTGAAAGCCAGAGTTACCCCTCGAGGCATGCATGCACTTCCGGAAGCCTACACCTAGAGTACCTCAGTAACCCTTTCCGAACGGGGTCTAATCTTGCTGTAGAATGTGCGAAGAGCTGACATTAACCGAGACCTACAAGAAGACCTGAACAAGGTAGAGGACACGTTCACGTCAGTGACAACCCGATGGTGGTATATATAGTTTCGCCTTCTCATTATGTCTCGCCCAACTCCCGAGATATTGCATTCAAGCTACCTGAATATCATACATTCACACCCAACACAAGCTTCAGTCATTAGGCTTACTCATAGTATAAGGTCTATTGTCAGATCTGTCCTCGATGGTTTCTTATGTAAGTTTTCAGGGCAAGACTTGAACATCTTACACGAGCCGTTCGTCACCAAGTTTCATATACAAGACGTCTCGTCGCTCTGCGCGCTCAAATGGCCCCTGACAACTTATGATAGGTTTGTGGCGGCCACGCCCGTATCCAGACACACATTTTGGCCGGTAACTGAACCGATCTGCGCTCGCCTGCTTGGAATACGTGGGCAGTGTACGTCCTGATCAACGACCTATGTTTCCCCAATTTGGGCTAAACTGCCTGTGATTGACCAACACATACCGACCTTTCCATCATCATCGTCGTCAGTATGAGTGATCTACTACCGTAACTCAGCTTTAATGTCCCCTAAGCTTCGCCGCCCTGCACATGTCAGCCTTTCATACTTATCATTAATGTCTATAGGGTTAAGGTTACCTATTCTCGATCGCGGATCTCGATCGCTGGGGAACCGGTAGTCTGAATCCACGAATGAACACGTAATGCAACGATACATAGGTTGACTCTATAGAAACATCGGCTTACGCTCTGACCATAGCTACAGTGAGAGTTATTGTGTCGGTCTATATGTCTGGAAGAGTTTTAGATATCTCTACCTGCGAGGGGGCTTGAGATAGGTCTGTTGCTACACTTGGCGGAACGGCCACTACGATATATTATGATTTATTAATCATCTAATATGATGAATTACCTTAGCAGTACGTACTACGTAAGAATTGATAGAAGAATCAAATAACAGCGCCGTTCATACTAATCGCTTACATCCTTCTCATTGATACCATTGCCGCATCTAAGAAGCGTCGATAAGTAGTACGTGCCACGAACTACGAACACAATTAGACCTATCTCAGAAACACTTAGTAGTGAGCGGGCGCTCCGCACCAGTCCCTATATGAAGCCATAGATGTCATGACAGTCTATTACGCCAGTGCTCTAGCTTGAAACCGTCGTAGATATCATCCTCCCATCGTACTCTGTGGCCAGTTGGAAAGAACAATGTCGAGCGATTGCGTCACGATTAAGAAAGACGATCAGAAAAGAAAAAAATATAGAGCATTGAACTGCGATCCATTTTATGCTCATAGAACAAATCCCGTATCGTAATTGCATGAATGAATTTCTTGGTGGCCCAACATCTCAAACCTTGAGCAACGCCGATCACTCAAAACCGGCTAAGCATTCAGCTGTTCAACGCACGTCATCTCATACAACTATAACAATTGAGGCGAGCGTCTGGGGATCGAGAGCTGTGGCCTCGCTGAAGCGGTAAATTCAATTGTCTAATGTGAATATACCAATGCTTGTTTCCGGAGTGCCCCATCACAAAAAGTCGCGACTACAGCTTCCTTGCCAAAAACAGTAATTGTATCAATTGTGGTTGTGTCGGCCGAGCTAATGACGGGACACTCGGCGACGGATAGGGACAATGACATTCCTGATACTCTGTACATTATTAATGATGGTCTAATTCTTGGCGCGCATCGACATTGTCGCAGAATGCCGCGTCACAGCGTTTCATGGTACTAGAACGCGGGGTGAATTTGTCATTGGGAAGTTACTGTATGGTAAAAAGAGCCAAGGCGTCACTTTCCTCCTCGGCCGAGACAGGGTGGTTGCATATTTTTGTTTATCTTCCGCTCCATCCGTTCGATTTGTATTTCTATACCGACTTGAAATACTTTTACCTCTCTTCACTCGCATTGCCGGACAATCCGCACTGGAATCAAGACCGAAAACGTGCTAATCTTTAATCGCTAAGATGTTGTCGAAATTCCTCATAACGCTGGCGGCGTCGGCATCGGGCGCACTGGCCGCAACGCCCCCCGGGTTCGAACCAGGAAGTGAGACGAGTCTTCTGGTCACGTTTGGGAATGTCGCGGCGCTGGATGGTGCAGTGGTCGCGCAGGAGAGTAAGTCCCAGCATTGAGTGGAATGCAAGTGAATCGCGACTAAAGAGCGATTAGCCACGCAAACGGCACCTACGATTGCGACGCAAAGCCAGCTCGACGGCACATCATTCGCGGTTTTGATGATCGATCTTGACATCCCGACCGCTAACCCTCCTCAAACCAATACGCTGTTGCATTGGCTGCAGACAGGCCTCACGCAGAGCTCAATGGCCGTTTCTTTGAACACCACGCAGGGTTCTACATCTGCCTTCGTATTTTCAGTACCAGAAGATGAGGAGGCTTTGGCCCCCTACATAGGCCCGGCGCCGCCTGCCAGGATCCCGCTGTCTCATCGATAGTCAGTAGTCCCCCGAACTTTTTTCTTCTTTCAACCGTTTAGAGATTCGACGGCTCTCAAAACATTTACAGATCTTACTCAAAACCGCAACTGCTGACACTGAGTCCCACAGCACGGAGATCGTAGTTGATACATCCGATGTATCGACTGAAGGGTTGGCTTCTCTCGAGGCGGCAGCAGCGAATCGAATGGGTTTCAATGCTCAAAGCGTCTTAACGTCAGCTGGTTTGGTGGACAAAGTCGTCGCGGGGAACTTCTTCAATGTGACGAACCCCGGCCCCGTGTCTGATGGGACGGCGTCGAACTCGACAACTGGCAATGGTAATGGCACCAATTCCAGCAATCCACCATCGCAAGTTCCTGTTCCAGCTGCCGCAAACTCGCAGCAAGCAAGCACATCGCTATTGGCTCTCATTACGATTGTCGTTGCATTCTTCACCTTATAATGTCTTCCCATTGTCCAATTAACTCCAAAGCCTATCTCTGTACTTAGAAATAGGGCTGACGTGGCCTTCAGGTCTTTAATTTTTTTGGTATGTTTAAAGGTCACTGCGTGGAAGAGTTAATAGGAGGAGCCGTCTCAAGTGTCCGACATCAGAATCGAGGTCGGCCTTTGCTGCAGAACTCACGATGCAATCTCGGGATGATGATTGCTAGCTTCACGTAGGCTCCTAGTTCGGAGACATTTAAGAAACTAGAATACAAATAGGATCTGGAATACCGATAACAAATATAATGGAGCTGAGTTGGAGCTCGGTGTCTCGGGAACACAAGGCACTTACCTGTCAGTAATATCGTGGTGATTCGCGCTCCACATAACAATCTACATGTACCTAAGGTTAGGTAGGTCGTCCGACCGAAGATGCTCTAATTCAAGTCTAAGGCAGATCTAAGGCATACGGTGCCATGGATCAAGAATGATATTTTGCATTTCAATAACGGCCCCTCATCCTAAAGTGCTCCAGACTGCTTGGCATATGCGGCTTTCCGCCAAGACCCTGAACTTTGAAACTGGTGGTACTCAGCTTTCATTTTATTCGTAGAAAATGTAAGAGTGTAGTTGTATGTTCGGGTCTGTATCCATCTCCGGTGGGCCGGGGGTAACAAGAGCCGCTCTGGACGTGTACGTATAAGCAGGTGTAGGTACAATACCTTGCAACATCCAGTGGGGTAGAACGCCCCCCACATGTATGTTAACGCAGTGGTATCCATCTTACCGACAACCGAATGTATTCTTTCACTTACCTAAACGCCGATTCCATTCCGGACTGGAGAACCAAACGGCTCGGGTCGATGGACAGACGATAGAACGGTCTATGGACAATGTAGAGTAGTCTTCTCTACTAATGAAGAGAGACTAGCCAAATCTGAGTAAGTCGTCCAGACGCTTACATCCGACCGAACGGCAAAGCTGCACAACCACCTCGCAGACGCCGAGCCATCGCCGAGCCCTGCCCGGCGCGGGGCCGAAGGAAGCTTGAGGAGATCCAACTGACCCCAATGCACCAATGCAGCTCCAGAGCGTATACCACACGAGACGGCAGTGCGGTCCCAGGCGCGCATTCGCGGCTCTGTGCCCTGCTGCCCTGCTGCCCTGCTGCTGTGTCACTAGGGGAATCACCTCCTGAGCAGTGTCCCGAGAAGCGATTGATCTCCAAGTGCGGGGACAATTTGCTTATCACACGAATCGTTACCAGCATTGCCCCTCCGGTCTCCCGTAGCCGCGCTTCTAGGTATGACAGCTAAAGGAGAGATGTCGGGCGAATAAGGGGCAATGTATGAGCCGCAGGTGACCGGCGAGTCTATAGCTGATATTACCCGATACCGACATTGCGAAAGGTAGCGTTTACCCCTCAACCGTTGGCTCCATCTGTCCTGGTGCGTTGTGGTGCCAGGCTGCGTGTCTCAAGGGTCCTTGAATGGGGATGGCCGCTTTCTTTTTCGTGCTTCGATCATAGTTCTTCGTCGACCATAAAGGGCAGGGCTCTCCCCTCCGCTATAATGTTTTTGATTCCTCTCCCTCGTCACTATCCTAACAGCATTGAGTCATTGCATTGCTGTTCTCGCGATTTCTTCATCTTCTTATAAGTCCTCGACAAGTTCCTCAGGATCGGTTAATACACCCTCCCTCGAAACTATACGCCTTCTACTTCTAACTTCCTGGTCAACAGCGACCTCAAATTCAACATGGTATTCTTAGCCCGTTCACTTCCCCGTTGTACTCGTCCCGTTTCAAGGGCATTCCCTACTGCGTCAACAGCTCGCTTCTCAACCCATGCCCGCCCGGCTGCGTCCCTGCGAGGTTTAACATCTCGCGCGGCTTCAGCATCCAAGAGCAATACCTCAGCACTATTTAGCCCCCCTCCCACCGGCGCTCCCGCCTCGACCCGTTTGCTGACGACACGACGTGAAAAGGTCAAAGTTCTGGCTGTCCTATACGATGGTGGTGAGCACGCCAAACAGGTATGTAGACCTTGCAGACCCCTTTCTTTTTACCCGTCTATCGACTGGTCAGACCCCAATACTCCGCCTCGCGCAGCTTTCCTTCTCCATGTAGATACCCAGCCAATGATAGAAGTTCTTGGCGTTGGTGATTCAATGCATGTGGTCCTAGTTAGGGAGGAGCATCACGATGAGTGTGTGTGGGGTAACCGGGCCTATGTCACATCTCCTAGCTCCCCACTTGCAAACTATATGTCTTAAAGATATCGACTAACGAAATTCGTTTTTTCTCAATTACAGCAACCCGACTTGCTAGGAACGACCGAGAATGAACTTGGTATCCGTAAATGGTTGGAGGACCAAGGCCACACACTTGTGACCACATCCGATAAAGATAGCGAGGACTCTGTCTTCGACAAGGAGGTGGTTGATGCCGAAATCGTCATCACAACACCGTATGTGTGCCCCGGATTTCTTGGCACTGCACGCTAGGAGAAGTATCCTGCTGGGGCGGAACCAATGTATACTGACACTTGGTAGATTCCACCCCGGCTACCTGACAGCCGAACGTCTGGCCAAGGCCAAGCACCTCAAGCTGGCCGTCACTGCTGGTATCGGTTCGGATCACGTAGACCTCAACGCTGCCAACAAAACAAATGGCGGTATCACAGTTGCTGAGGTGACTGGTTCCAATGTCGTGTCGGTTGCTGAGCACGTCGTCATGACTATCCTCATCCTGGTCCGTAACTTCGTCCCCGCGCATGAGCAGATCCAGGCCGGTGAATGGGATGTCGCGGCGGCGGCGAAGAACGAGTATGATCTCGAGAACAAGGTCGTCGGTACCGTCGCCGTTGGCCGTATCGGCGAGCGTGTTCTGCGCCGCCTGAAGGCTTTCGACTGCAAAGAGCTTTTGTACTTTGATTACCAGCCCCTGAAGCCCGAGGTCGAGAAGGAGATCGGCTGCCGTCGGGTAGAAAACCTCGAGGAGATGTTGGCTCAGTGCGACGTCGTCACCATCAACTGCCCCTTGCACGAGAAGACCCGTGGCCTGTTTAACAAGGATCTCATTGCTAAGATGAAGCCTGGTAAGTTATTATGCAATATCAACGCTTTATATCTAGAATGATCGTTACTAAAGGCTTATCCAGGCTCATGGCTCATCAACACTGCCCGTGGCGCCATCGTCGTCAAGGAGGACGTCGCTGAGGCTCTTAAGACCGGCCACCTCCGAGGTTACGGTGGCGATGTTTGGTTCCCGCAACCCGCTCCCAACGACCACCCTCTGCGCTACGCCAAGAACCCCTGGGGCGGCGGCAACGCCATGGTCCCTCACATGTCCGGTACCTCGATCGATGCTCAGAAGCGCTACGCCGAAGGTACTAAGTCCATTATCGAGAGCTACCTCAGCGGCAAGCACGACTACAGGCCAGAGGACCTCATCGTCAAGGATGGCGACTACGTTACAAAGGCATACGGCCAGCGAACGAAGGCTGCTGAATAACTTATTGATGGTAGAAAAGTGACACCCCTTATCAGAAATTAGGGCGAGCGTGGGTTATTTTATGATCATGTATATTTCAGGATATCCCTTTCAATGATTGGCCTAACGTGGCTGCAAGTTAATGAGGCTTGGTCAATAGCATAGTAGCGTCACCGCCCGCTTTACATATCTTGATATAATGAATACAAAAAAACAATGAAAGTGAAAACAAAAACCTAAGTTCATTACACCCTTGAATAAATGCCGTACTTGATTGGTTTCACCTTATTTAGGTAGGCAACGAACATTGAACTCGTCCTAGATGTTATAGAGATACTCCATCGATAAGTTAAGTTTATTATTTAGATCCTAAGCCTAATACAAGCGCTTTACCTCAGTGAACAACTAAGAAAGTCATGATATTGATTGCGATATGGGAGAACTGGACCACCGGTCTCGGAATGTCTAAACACACGGTATGCCGTACATGCCATACTTGTCCCACAGTGTCGATGAGACTAGACTAGCCACACCGTCGTGTCGTGAGGGCGGCGAAACCTCGTAGGCTCACGGGTTCCGATTCTCTGACGTCACAGACGTAGGTTGACACAGCCATGACCTCGAATAGCTGTCATATACGGAACGCTAGCTCTTGCCTAGGCTGCGGTGACTGTCAACTGGCTAGTTTCATTGGCTTTGATCCCGGCATTGCGCTCAACGTCAGCACTTTTAGCGTCCGGCCTTGTGCTTTTCTTTTACGATATACTGTCGCACAGAGAGTGAGGGGAAAGGCTTGGGACGACGAGAACCCGGGCTGGGCTCGGGATGAGGAGGGCTATAAATACCCGCCCCGAGATCGAGGACCCTGCTGGTCAACTGATCTAACTGTGTTGACCTTCTTTCCTCTTTCGATCGCAGCTAGCCAATCAGAGGACGTCAGTCTTGCAACATTTAAACCAACTGTGAGCATACCATAACTAGTACTACATAAATTATTGGGTAAACTCGTTCCGTTCGGGCACTATGCTAATGAAGAGCACAAGTTCAACCAAAAAATAACCTTGAATCAGCAATCATGGGATGCAACTGCAACACCAGTGGCACGTCTTGCACTTGTGCCACCTCGGGCACTTGTAAATGCGGAGAGAACTGCGGATGCTCTAACTGCCCCGTGAGTTTGATCTCAACTTTTACTACTCCATTTTTTTCAAGTTGACTACCATTATCCATCAGTTCGGTTACTTCTGTGTTGAAACCACCCTGGCTGATTCTTGAGCAGCAGAAATAAGTAGCTAGTCGAAGGGCGGCGTACACAGATGTGTTATTTTCTACTGTCATGGAGGCGCACCGTGGATTGAAACACAAGTTTAGGTGCGGACGGCTTAAGCTGGGACTGAAGCTGGAACCGTGGCCGGAAATACGTTCAATATATATCGCTCCTTTATCCACTCACTCAAGTCCTTGATGTTACATACCTCATCTTGTGAAATGTCTTTGCTATTCACGGCTTTGAAGTTGACAATTATGCGTTGAAATGAAATAATTTTTGCATACGGCAATAGATACTGTGATCATGGATTCAAAGCGCTAAATATAAAATATACACCTGGCCATCTGTATCTAGGATAGCCTTTGGCGCGATTTTGATTATTAAGAAGTACGTACATCCTCCGCCTCATCCTATGCTGACGGTCACATCCTTCCGAGGGGACGTGACAATCAAGTGCCGAATACAAGCAACATTATAGCACGAGAGAGGAGAGACCATACGTGCAACTGCAGAAAAATCAAGAGCGTGCCGAGAGAAAAGGTAGACATTAGTAAGGACGGGTTGCGATGTGCACGCTAAGACAACTTCATGCCCGGCCATTCATGCCCTCTTCTAGGTATTGATGGAATAGCTTCACCGCCTCGTCGTTCTGGCGCTTAACGTCGAAATGATTGGTCATGGCCGCCGTCAGTGTGAAAAACTTCTTCATTCTGTCCGGGTCCTCATGCATTCCGTCTTCAGCGAAAGCATACTGCAATACTCAGAGTCAGTTATCATCATTCTGAGTGGGATTTGGGAGTGTCTTGGAAGCTTCTAGACACTGTCTTGGCTCCAAAAGGAAAGCTTGTACTTAAAGCTTGCCAAACCGAAAAGAAGATGGCCCCGAGAATTACTCACAATACGACCAAATTTTCGTGATAGATCGACGATG
Organism: Xylaria longipes; assembly: GCA_025201785.1. Lineage (NCBI taxonomy): Eukaryota > Fungi > Ascomycota > Sordariomycetes > Xylariales > Xylariaceae > Xylaria > Xylaria longipes. Next base: position 84,640 of record MU619767.1, read on the forward strand.
GCCTGGCTCCTCGGCCGTCGTACCCCGCAGAAAGCCTGCAGCGCAGGCACGACCTCCTCAGGTTCTTTGACGTTGGCAAACAGAATATTGAGGACCGCCGCATCCTCCAAAGCCTGCGCTGCTCCGTTACCGGCGAAAGGAAGCGAGGCATGCGCGGCGTCTCCGAGTATGGCCACATACTGTCGAGCATAGAAAGGTGCGTGGTCGTGGTCGGCTGGAGCCCAGGATGCACTCGTATCCTTGGCAACCATGCGAATAATCCGCTGTGCGTCTTCGCTGTAATCTGCGTACAGCCTAGGATCTAGATCTCCCACCACATGGCAGCCAGAAGACGCTCCGCGAATGGCCACACCGGCACTAAGGCGCGTGTTCTTGTTCAGCGGTATACAATTGACATGGCCGTTTGGTCCAATTAAAATAGGCACAGATTCCGTCCATCTAGGATTAATTTGCTTTCGCGCTTCTTCCGTCGACACCATTGTTCGAAAAATCTGCCAATCGTCGTGGTTTTTAGGAGCGGTTGCTGGATGATCAGGTCCTAACAGATACGCCCTTGTGACACTGTGGATGCCATCCGAACCGAGCAGGCAGTCAACTAAGGTAAACGTACCATCTTCGAAGACGAGCCGGAGCCGATGCTCCTCGGATGCTGGCAGCTCCACGATATCGCGCAGCCTTTTCCCAAACTCGATGTGACTGGGCGGGATGAGAGCTCGGAATCCATCGAGAAGATCAGCGCGACTCACAGTCTTTCTTCCCTTCGCTTTGCCCAGCTGAGCAACGACTTGACCGGTATGTGGGCCTTGGGCTAAAATGACCTCGGTTGCCATCTCCTGATGTTCTTCGCCCATACTGAGAGCCTTATCGAAGTAAGCTTGTTGCACTTCGGGGCCGAGGAGAGCCATCGCCTTGATGGCGTTTAGATGAAGAGCTAAGCCAGCCCCGACATCTGAATATTTGGCTACGCCTTCGTATACCTGAACGTTGAGGTGTTGCTGCTTTATGAGGCCGGCAGCGAGAGCCAACCCGGCAATGCCACCGCCAACGATTGCTACCTCAATCTTCCGTATACTCATCCCGACGAAAACACATAATAGTAGTGATATCGTAGATTAGGAGAGTAGGACGAAAAGAAATGAGCCATCGAGGCATATTGAGGCATTGTGGTTAAGGTTCTGTCAATCCGGACAACAAGGTCAAGGGCGTCATGATGGACCCTGATGTGAGCGTTTACACCCAAAGTCTGCTTACGATTCGGTCGGCGAAAAAGGGGCGGAAACATAGGCGGCCTGCCTGAGAAAACTCAGTTTCTTCCCGGTTCTAATGAATGCAGCATATCGATATCCTGGTGTATTTATTGGGCTATACCTCTTATTAATTGATGGATATCATCCATTTCTGAGATCCTAAGGCCCGAGCTTAAGACCCAAGCAATCAGATTGTCAAGTTGAATAAGTTGCTTGGCAAGACGATGATTTGAGTACGAGTGTGAGTAGCTTGGTTGTTTAACCCGAACACGAGAGGAACAAAAGGATCAGGGTACGAGGTGTTCTGTAGCTTTAAACTCGGATCTCTAGCCAATGTATTACCTACCCATGTACACCACAACAAGGTTTATGCCGTATCGAGGAAATGGGATTGGTGGTTTCAGATTGGTAGACACCTGAAAGCTGTGGCCGGTATACCAGTAGAGGTCCCATCGGCGTGGTTATGCGTAACTCTGGTAGTAAGCCGCTGGCCTGGTTCGCCTTAGCCAGGCTTGGTTAGGGCAGTCAGATTTGCCGTACGGTTGTAAGCCGCGACCGACTGAGAAAATGGGACAATCGTCACGAATGGCACCACTCAATAGGAACAAGGCTGCGTATTTTACGCCAACAGCGATCATATCATTCGACATGGCGTGAGTGGCCAGGGGCTTCAGATTACAAGGGAAGGAACACTGTGTTATAAAGTAAAAATTTTTTGAGAGTTCCTCAGCGTAAAAACAACCAAAGGCTATTATGGACATCATTGACGAGGCTCGGGAAGTTTTCCTAAAGTGCTATTGAGCAGATTAAGACATTGTGCTCAGTTGTTATCTGATCTTACGCAATAGCCCAGCTGAATGCGCTTGGCTGTTCCCGGCAACCCCGAGTTGAAATTGGATGGCCGGTTTCGGAGATTAGATGAGATTGATAAAAGAAAATAAGATTGATTAGATTACAGGAATGAGAGGGATGGTTGCACAGTGCTGACACGAAGTAGATATGGCATCATCGTGTCAGCCGAAGATAAGGGCGTAATTGGATACTCTGTGATGGTCTGGTTGGCGTTGGGAACATCAGCGGTACAACAAGGACTGATAATGCCCAATCGGTATCTGCTGGAGCTACCATTGGCAATGATGTTGGCACTTATGTATCTTTATTTGAAGAACCATCTGAGGTGAGAATGTGGCCCGGTAATATTCTCAGCTAACCGGCTGAAATCCTGTTTGGTCTCCTGTTATTCTGGAAAATTCCCGGCTCAATAATAACATGCGCACTAATGTAGGCTTTAAGCGGATGTCGTGATCCATCTGCGGAAGACTTCCCAAGGTGCCGGGTTGGTCTGGGGAGAAGGTTGCCACTTGAGCAAGATGGCGCACGCGATGACCCACAAAGATCATGAAACGTGATGGGGTAGGTAAGAGACAGCAAATAATCACGATGGTTAGCGATCGGTTAGTAATGACTGGCACGTTTATGGTATGGGGATATACTAAGCGGCCCTTTCATTAGACATCATTTTCGCCGGGAGGATATACTAGTAGGTAATAGTGTGCTAAAATACTGGACCTAGGTACCTACTTTTGCGAATACGGTATAAGTGAAGCCGAATGAGATTATAAATATTCTGTACTCAACTCCGACTTCCGCTGACTCTATTACCCACCTACGGATGTAGTGCAAAGTAGATGGATTCGTACTTGTCAATCACGATCATGAGGTATTACTGCTGGTTTGCTGCACAATATACGGTAAGGGACTCGTATGCATACCTTAGGTACCTAGGTAGTCATGTAGCACTCCCGAGGTCCCTAAGGTTCTTAGCGAGATCGGCGAAGACCGGAATCGCAAAAAATGACCTAGCGCACCGAAACTTATCAGATTGTACCCACTTTTGCGCCTGCAAGCCACATCTGATAGGGTTTTCCCATTGACTGTCATCATACCTAGCCGACGGTGGTCTGGAGTGCCTGCCGATCGATTACTGCTTTTTCTTAATAATTGCCGCCCCGTCTCCCAGCTCGCCTTTCGCGTTTTCAACATTCAACGTTCTGCCCACCACTGCTTTCCAGCCCGCGCCTTACAAGGCTCCCGTCCGCTTTCCTCAAGTCAGCTTGCTTGCCAATATCGTTGTTTTTCTGTCAAGCTGTTAGGAGACGCTCTCTTCACTAATATTACTTATCGAATATTTTACGTTCCAATTCTGGGCAATTGCTCGCCTCCCACCCGGTGGAGTGCACGTGTACCTGCGATTATTTGTACTCAATCAACCCTACAGTTTCTTGGTGAGACAGTCGTATTGACGGCATATATATAAGTGGCGTGACATAGTGTAAATTTCCGACATCCTCTATGGCCCTTATGGCGACTTAGTCGACTCACATACTGTCTAGGCAACCCAACCCTCTTGTGGCCGACGGGGAGAAAGCGAATTCGACGACGAGGAAACGTCAGCTACGGAGAAGTATCAATGGCTGCTGTACATGACCAGATACTTGCTGCTTCGGCAGCCGAGAGCATCCCCGAGGAGCCCAGTCTACCCTCAATTGCTCCCTCGCTCACGTACTCTGAAGACTCCGAGGATCAGGATGAACCCCGCCTCCCAGAATTACCCCGTAAACGGCGCGCATCTACCCGCTTAATATCCCAGAGTGCTAGCGACATACAGCGGATCACTGGTGAATCTACTCAGCAGCTGATTAACAGGTGCTGTGGTGCCAACTGCTGCATGAATTTTCAGAAGAAGAAACCGGGAATTGAATACGAGAACGTCCCTCTACCAGACAACGATGCCTTTCGCTCCTTGGGCCTCAGGATCAAAGATATCCCCAAAGTTCTAACAGGCGTTACCGAGTTGCCTGAGCAGTTCACATTCCTGGAAAAGCAACTTCGGCGCCAGTCTCAGACAGCCTCTCCCGCTGACTCTGCCATTTCAATGGGAAACGACGCCGGCAGCGACAATGGGGGTTCTACTTCATTGGAGAACAACTTAAGGAAACTTGAGCTTGAAGATCTTGACACTTCGATACAACCTCCATCATTTGTTCAGCCGCACCCTCCTTACCATGTCTATCCTGCCAAGATCCATAATACACGGGAGCTCACTGGACGCGGTGCTGAGAAGAGGACTTTCCATTTCGATCTTGATATTACCGATTACCCTAATGAGGATAACTTAGACTTCAAGGTCGGAGGGGCCATCGGTGTTTCCGCGCCCAACGATGCTGCTTCCGTGGAGCATGTTCTCGATCTGTTGCTTATCCCTCGCTACCTTCGCGACAAGCCAGTCTGGTTAAGGACTACGAAAGGCCGGTGGCCAACTGTTTGGGGCGATGAAAAGGCAAGACAACTGGTAACAACGCGGCGGGACCTACTTACCTGGTGCTCTGATCTTCAATCATACCCCCCGACGAAGCCTCTGTTACGTGTGCTAGCCGAGTATTGCCATGACCCCAATGAGAAAAAGATCCTCATGTTCCTATGCTCCGGGGAAGGCCAAGGTGTCTTTTGCGATTTCCGCACCGGACCCCATATCTCCATCTCTCAGATCCTCAGTGCCTTCCCTTCCGCCAAACCTCCCATGGACGTCCTTCTGTCCGTTCTCCAACCTTTGATGCCAAGGTTCTACTCCCTTTCCAACGACCCACACGAGTCGTACGAGATTCGAGATGGTAAGCAGCATCGCATCGTCGAAATAGCTGTCACCGTTCATGAGACGGCTGACTGGCGTGGTGGGCGCCGCACGGGCGTTGGCTCTGGCTTCTTCCAGCGCCAAGCCCTCCACTTCTTGGATCTACAGGCTCGTGGTGAGAAGTCACCTCAGGTCTACATTCCTATGTTTAAAGGCCTCATGGCCAACCCTCTGGCCAAGCAATTCGTTACAGACGGGCCGATGCTCCTTATTGGGGCTGGCGTGGGCATCGCGCCATTTCGAGGTTTCGTCCAGCGACGTCTGAAAAACGCAAACTGTGCCAATAAGGTGTGGGTCCTTCAAGGCATCCGTGACTCCCTTGTCGATGAGCTATACAGCGGTGAATGGGGTGTTCACGAAGACGAGGTTAAGCGTGTGATCCAGAGTCGACGCGGCGAGGGGCGCTACGTTCAGGAAGAGGTGGTAAATCAAGCAGATCTGGTTTGGTATATCATCAACTCGGTCGATGGACGCGTCTTCGTGTGCGGAAGTAGCAAGGGCATGGGCGAAGGTGTCGAGGAGGCACTGATCAAAGTGGCGATGGCCAAGGGCAACCTGGAGCACGACGTGGCGAAGAAGTTCTGGGAGCTGAAGAAGGAAGTCGGTCAATACATTGCTGAGACTTGGTAGTTCCCGGTTCTACTTCGCCAACTAACTATTCGGTATAGTTGCCAGACAGTGGGGATGTTGCTTAGGGCATGAACGTTTGGGGCCAATTTGGGGGCATCGGATTTTTCCATGAATGATTTATACGTTACGGACTACTACATGGGGGTCTACAAAAAGGTAACTAGATTTAAGATTATAGCGCAAGCCGGAAAGAGTTCTATCCCACATCGTGGGTGCCCGTCGCTTCGGGCCCCCGACACGAATGACCTCCGATGCATACGATACGAAGGTCATAAGCTATTATGTGGAGTTAGGAGCGCAGATCATCACGGCGGCTATGACCGTACTGCATGTACTATAGCAGATTAAAGCAAGGCTAACAAATTCCTGGTTCTGGAATTGATTTAATTCAAGTCATTTGCTTGTGCTTCTAGAGACTCAGAGTTGAATGAGTTAAAGACTTATGTATACTACGACTCACCTATATATTGAAACTTTGATAGTGAAGGGTCAAATGTTATCACAAATTCATGACAGCGTCCGCGGGCTCCGAATAGGTAAGATGAGGCTCTAAGCTTACACTTTGCTTCCGTGCTATCGAGACTAGAGCGCTGATACAGTTACTCTTAGACAGCAGGTAGAGGCAACCTCGGCTTTGTTGGAGATAGTTTCCTATTCCGGCAATTCCTCATGCACTGTGGCGTTTATGGATGCTCCTGATTGGCCATTGTCATTATTACATTTTAAGGTAGGGAGAGACGAGCATCCTTTTGGAGGGGAAAAGGAAAGATGTAGACGCAGTTTTGACTCAGGAGGGGTATTGAATTAGAATTGCCCCTCCGTCGGAAAACTAGGGAAGAGGGGTTAGCCAGTCTGCCCCTCACTCCAAGAAACGAAACGTGAGTGAGAAGCTGCCAAGATCGCAACAGCCGGGCGAGAGAGCAAGTGCCGGGGAGTCAATAATTCTGTAGGCTGTGTGAGATATAAAAGAGAGGATAAGGGGTGAGCCCGGATTAATATGAAGCGGACGGAAGAAAAGTACGGAGTACGGGTGGGATGGGCTATGATTGGAATCTGGTTGATTACCCAGGCTTGTGTAAGCAAGACACCCCGCTTATTGTCCACAGCGTTGTTGATTACTATGTTATATGAAATCGAGAGGTGATTGTTAAGCGACAAAGTCTGAAGTGGGCTAACATAGCACGATGCACCTATATGGCATAGCCTCGTTGCTTTAGCGCGCTCTCCCCTGACTACCTAGTTCAGACTATCTACTTGTTCCCGAGGTCGTTTTAGCCGCCGCGTCGAGCACCCACCACTCGGAGCCTTGATCTGATGATAGATGCAATTCTCGGGTAATATATTTTTGACGCCCTCGTTGCTACGGAGCGAGTAACCGACAAATCAAATCCAATCGAAGTATGGTGTGACCTTCTCTTGCCATGGCCACGAGACAGAGACTCGACGGACGTGTCTCGGGTCTCGGGTCTGTGGCTATCGTGAAAGCCCCGATCTGACCCCTCGCTCGGAGTGGTACCCACCGGCGTGCCTACGTCGTATCCACTCAGGTCCCCCGATCACCTCGCACAGGCGCACAGCACGCAACCACAGTGACACGAGCACCATTCAGGCTGCATTAATAATTTCTTACTTACAGAACGTGTCGACGCCAGCCGCATAAACCCCTCACCCACATGCATCTCGCGTTAGTCTAGGTAGCATTACCGTCTCCTGCTACGCGTGTAACTCGCTGTAACTCCTCTGCCTCTGGCGTCTATGCGGTGACGTCGTGCTGGAGGGGCAGTACCTGCACTATTTGTACGGTTGGGACGCTAGACAACTCAAGCCATCGCATCCCATTCCCAATTCATTCCCATCCCCGCCGTGTGCCCGTCGTTCCGTGTATATATATGCCCACCATGCGTCCCCAAGTCTTGACCTCGACCCTCCTCTTCGCCTCACGACTCTCTACCACCACCGCCGCATCCTCCTCCTCCCCCTCGACCTGCCGAGCAGCCCGCGCACTCTTGCCCTCCGCCTCCAGCCCTCTCAAGACTTGCGCTGCCCCCGCCGCTAGAAACTTCTCTGCCAGCCTCGCGCGCAGCAAGCTCGTCGCCCCCCAAGCCGAGACCACGTCGGGACAAGAAATCCGCATCCCCACGCCGTCCACACCCGTCGCCATGGCTGCCAGCTCCGCCACGCTCATCGACGCCTTCAAGGCCCGTCGCACCTACTACCAGCTAAACAAGGAGCTGTCCGTGCCTAAGGACAAGATCACGTCGATTGTGCAGGAGAACCTGATCCAGGTCCCCTCGTCCTTCAACTCGCAGTCCAACCGTGTGCTGGTGCTCTACGGCGCCGAGCACGACAAGCTGTGGGACATCACCTCGGAGATCCTGAAGCCCCTGGTTCCCGCCGAGAGCTGGGACGCCACGGCCGCGCGCAACGCCGGCTTCAAGGCCGCCGCCGGCACCGTGCTCTTCTTCATCGACACCACCGTCGTCTCCAACTTCCAGGAGAAGTTCGCCCTCTACAAGGACCGCTTCCCGACCTGGGCCGAGCACAGCACCGCCATGCTGCAGTTCGCCACCTGGACCACCCTCGAGGCCGAGGGGCTCGGCGCCAACCTCCAGCACTACAACCCCCTCATCGACGAGCGCGTCGCCGCCGAGTGGAAGATCCCCTCTAGCTGGCAGCTGAGCGCCCAGCTCGTCTTCGGCGGTCGCGCCGGTGAGCCCGGCTCCAAGGACCACCTCCCGCTCGAGGATACATTCAAGGTCGCCGGTGCTTAAACTGAAGAAATAATCCACACGAGAGCAAGCTTTGTTGCATAGCGCGGAGTTATTATATATAACCTATACCCTACTGTACCTTACCTCTACTCTCCCGGCATCGAGAGCGAGCCAAAGAGTCAGCCCCCGGATCTCAAACCTTAAACTGAGGTAAAAATGGGGGGGAGGCCACCTAGAACATGAGACGATGACAAGTGCACCTACGCTAACTTACCGCGTAAGGTGGATGTATATAGACGGTCCTAACTTAGAGGACTACCTTCTATCGAAGTCAAGCAAATTTTTTTTAAACTTTTGAGCCATATGGATATTATTGCGATGCCTGTCTTTTGTTCAAAGCGTAGTGTGATGTGTATCTGCTCAAAGTACGGTTTATTTTTGACCACCTTACGAATTGTTACCCGATAAAAGGAAGAAAGAAACACCAAAGAGAAGTCGAACCTAACCTCTATTATCTGTCCGGTTAACATCTCCCCGAAGAGGGACCATTCATTTAAGGGTCTGACCCGGGCCGACCCGCATATGTACATGTACAGCACGCCGTTCAACGAATCAAGTCGCCTTCCCCAACGAAATAATGTCATCTCATCGACATGCAACTATCATTACGTATGATGACACGAGGAGACTGATGTCTACCTCCAGGCTTATTCCGCCTCTAGGTAAATCAAACTACCGCATGATAAGAAACGCGAACATGCAATATGTCATCACGTACAAACAACCGTCGAATAGAGCTAGAGCAAGAGCACTTATTCGGATACTTACAAACGTCCATTATGGCAGAAAGTTGGATAAACGTCGAGCGAGTACTGTAATCCCATAGCCCAAGCGACTTCTATAGAGTAAGTAAGTAGGTAGGTATATACGATCATGACCAATCAATCCCACAATGCACCCACTTGCGTCGGAGATTTCTATCTTGCCTCCACCCTAATCCTCTCCTTTCCCGTGATATCATACAAAACTATTAGGTTGATAGGTACCAGCGCTAGTAATAAATCATTAATAGAACCAAAGGGGCTACCGCGAACAAAGGCGGTAGCCAACGGAATTTTTTGTTGTTCGGGACGCGCTCGTGCCAAGGTACTGCGGTGCCATTCCAGTGCTTGTTCCATGTCTATCGAGCTTCAGACCAACCAGCTGTTCCCCCCCCCAAAAAGGCCGCAAATAAACGCCCCTAATTCCCTAGATTTTCTTTGCCATTGTCCGCCACGTTTTGTGTGTTGTCATGGTGTGATGCCCGAAGTGCAGGTTTGCATTGATAATCCAAGCGATTGTTGATATTCACCGGTATACAACGCTCACATCGAGCTGAAATTAGATTGACAATGTGTGCTCGAGGTGCCTGTCGCTGGGGTTCGAGTATAACTCACCCTAGCTATCCAGCTAGTATCGGCACACGATCCAGATTAATAGACCACGGCAAGCCCGCGGACTGATCAGGCTACTACAGCCTCCTCCTCTGCTGGTGGTTCTGGCGCTGGCATCACATTGCCGCCCTCCACGATGATTTGTTGATCGATACGTTTGTCCGTCTCGCCATATTCGAGTCGCTTGTACGTTGTGATCCGCGCGGTGTTCATATCAATGTCAAAGAAGCGTACTGTTCGGGTGAAACCCTCATAGTTCGCATAACCGCCGAAACCGGAGCCACCGCCGTAGCACATCCACAGCTCCGGTTTACCCTTCTCTTCATCCGTTGACAGCATACAATACTCATTGGCATGGTCACTACCATGGGATTAGTGCATAACTTTATTGGGGGTTCGGACGTCAACTTACTGTCCACAACTGACTAGAACTACCCCCTCTTCCACCAAGGCGTCACGGAAATGCGTGTTATATAGTGGCGCAGTAACTCCCTCTCGCCATTCTCCAACATAGCGATTCTCGGGAATTGCGTATTCCGGAAGAGGGATATGAATGAAAGCAAGGTCCATGTGAATATGAGTATACTCCTTGTGCTGTCTCTTTAGACTGGAGGCGGTCTGCTTGAACCATTCGATCTGGTTTGGTTTAATCCAGTCGTAGCCACTGTAGTGCCGTTCGTCGGGAGAATAGGAATGCGTATCGAGGAGATACAAGGTAAGGGCAGAATGTTTTGAGCTTCCTTGAGCTAGGATTTCCACATAGTAGTTACCCACGCCGTCGATATCATCCGGCCCAGCATGCGATAGTGAGTATGGCAATTGTTCGACGATTGCCATTTGTGCGGATCGCGATGAAGAACCTTCATCGTCATGATTGCCAAATATCGACACGTAAGGGATTCTGTGTTTGATGAGTAGATGCGCATATTTGAAAATTGCCTGTCAAGATTAGAATCAGTGGTTGATATCGATTAGTGGGTGGATTTGAGGTCCCTACCGTTTGCGCATCAGGAGCAGTGTCTCCGTTTACCTGATCACCACTCAAAACGACAAAATCGGGCTTCTCCTCCTCGAGAAGCCGGGAGACGAAGTCAAGTGTCCGCGGGTCGGCTTCACATGGGCCACCCTCATACTCGTCCGGAACAGCATCCCGACAGTGTCCTACGCCCGTGCTCAAGTGTAGATCAGCCAGCTGCATGATTTTGAATTTGCCATTGTCTTTGATTCGCGGTATTGGCCGCCTCGGCAGCTCCTCGTGGCCGCCACGTCGGATGGTGATGTGCGCAGATGGTATGTCTCGATTTGTATCGAGCGAAAGCGCGACCCCCCGGATTCCCCAACCAGGACGTACCTCATACGCGTCGTCGCCGAAGAGTACATCGACAGCGGTGACAGCCTCTTTCGAGTCGCTCGCGTGCGGCTTGGCGGATCGCAATATCCACAGGCCGGCTGGTCTTGATTCCCATTTCGAGTCGGGCTGTAGCTTGGCACCGTTTGAGGGGTCTACCGACCCGACCTTCACGTCAATGACGACTCTGTCATCGGCAGCAAGGTCCTCCTCCTTCTTCCGCTGGACGTGGATGTATGCGCTGGACATCCACGCATTGCCAAGGTACAGGTTCTTGTCAATGCGATGCCAGACGGCAGGGTCGAGCTTGCAAGAGGAGAATATGTTGACTTTGTTACATTTCGTTATGGTGATATCGGTGACGACGAGGCCGTGGTGGTGCTGAGGCATGTATTCGTGGACGGCATTGGGCAGGAGTCGAAAGTTGCGATCGAGGAGGAAGATGACGACGAAGGCGAGGAAGGCGGCGGCGGCGAGCTGGGTGATGGTGCGCACCTGTCGGGAGGGTCAGGAGTTAGCGATGACCGTCTACACGCGCTGATAGTCCACCCGGGGCGACGGGACGTACTATGCGTCGCGTCATGGTGGCGCGGGAGTCTGGGGGAGGTCGATCAATGTCAACCGACCCCTGAGCCAACTTCACGTGAAAGTACTGATAAAGCGGGAATGTCGATGTAGCGAAGGGGCCTTCGTGCTACAATTCATTTTCAGCGGCTCAAATCATTGCCTGCCTCGATGCGCTTGTCGGACGGCGTAGATCCAGGTAGGCGAACTGATGGGGGACGACGGGTAGCTTGGGATAGTATGTAGATAGATGGGGTTGTTGAAGCAGGTAAGTTGAAAAAGGTTACCACCTGCATCTTTGGGCCTGCGCCGGCGGCAACATCCCCGGCTGCTCCTCCAGCATTGTCGGTAAGCCTCTAATCCGGGGTACCTAGGCACGGCTGTACTTACAGCAGGGTCAGCCACGAGACAGCCGCTAAGACCTTCTGTTTATAACTAGCTGCCGGGGATCTTCTAACACCTGTACTATGTACTGGGTAAGGGCAGCCATTTTAGCGACAACATCATATTAACGCTAAACCAAAGGGGAAAAAGAGGAAAAAGAAAAAAAATGAAGAGGATTGTGGTATTTTGTAAAACGCAATAGTGTACTTTCTTTGGTTCAATACCAAGAATTTGCCTTGCTCCAACAGGCTTGTTAGGTTAGCTATTTAAAAAGCTCTATAGTGAGCCGTGGTTTTATGTGACGTATCAGGCAAGAATAAGGCTTTAGTTCTGTAGTATAAAATGACAAAATATCAAGGTCGGCACCCGAGCTATTTGAACCGACACACATATGACGAGGTATCTACGGATACGCCTCCGTTAACTGTAATATTTAGGTACATTAGTATCAAGGCGACAGACATCAACGAACTTCTGGATGTGGTCGGCTAACTCCGAAATTATGTAGTCCCCACCCAAAGATCCGAGATTACACTACAGCTGCATGAATGTTTTTGCGTCAATCGCTCGAGCACAGGTTGGTACAGTGGGCTATTTTTGGCTGGTCTGCTTGCCATCACCATTTGATGATAGACATGATACGCTCATCTTTTGATTAGGTAAGTAATGAATTAAACATGATCAATGTCCCCCCACTTGAACTCTGTGTTGCTTAACCCCCGTCGATTGGCGGAAGTCTCGGAAGAGAGCTTATAGCCGTCTCATTGCCAGCGTCGATTCAACAGGAAAGCCAACCTCTAGTTATCCTACGTCCTTTTCCCTCTTGAGGGGGGCTCTCAGACAGATTCCTTCTACTCTTTTTAATCTACCAAACGATTCATGAGTCGAACATTCGCGGCCCAAAGACGGGAGATGCAGATTGATAACGAAATCGACTCGTAGCTGAAATAATCGAGCATTTGTTTATTCGTTCCTGGAATAGGTATCGATATAAAAAGCCTGACACCCCAAACATACAATGTAGATCTTACCGCTTTCGAGTCAATAGTGACTGCATGAGTTACAGAATACATCCCCTACAAAAATCTAGACTTTGATCTAGCCGTTTGTACTATGAGCGAGTAAGCATAACTACTACGGAGACATGCATGGATGAAGATCTCGTAATTGAACATGGAACTAGCCCTATTTGGCCACATCCCCACATACCCATGTTGGCTGGTTGCTTCGATCTAGTGGGGAGGCTATTCCGGGCAGCAGTTTAGGTGAAGTTCGGAGCAGCCAAGAGCTTGACCGGCATGGTTGCCAGAAAAGGCTAGTTTCATGTTCAATTACGAGATCTTCATGTCTCCAAATCTGACCTGCTAGACGAGATGTAAAGCGTAAGCTCTTCACACCCCAGACAAACAACACGCACATATAAGTAGTAAGACCTTTAAGTTGACATGCCTGATAGGGTGACAGGGGCAAACCATTTTGGGAATGGCAGGTAGATCATCCGCGACTGACCTACCTATCCATTCGCCCGATATATACCTACTTAGACTAGGTACGGAGTATCGCATGGGCAGATGCAAGGCATGAAGCTAAGGGGCTCATTGCTACACAGCGACCTTTGTAAGTCTTATCATGAGGCTTTTAGAAGGATCGTCCGGCCCCGGGATGCCCGAGCCGGTCAGGTAAGGTATTTCTCAGTTCACACTTTTTGAAACCATTGGAGCTGGATACGGCAATAGGTCAAACCACAAGTCTGTCCAAAGGGTCTACCGGTAAACACGCTTACGACACCAAACGCGTGTACCCAGCATCATTGTTCTGCCAGGGTGTCAGAACCAAATAGACTACCTGGGTATCTATTCCTAGTGCGCTGGTGCTTAGCGTGCCAAGTTCACGATGACAGGGTCGGGTTTCCTTCCCCGGCTGCCCAAGCGTGGGAGCCGAATGCCTATCTCGGTAACGGCACGGACCAAATCGGCTCTCCATAAAACCCGCGTCGCTCCGATCGTGACGGGCGCGAGTCTCCAGCTAACATTACGGCATTTGCGTTTACTGGCCAATGGTATCACCCAACCCGGTGGAAGCAAACAACTTGAAACACAGTGTGCTCCAGATAACACTCACGTTCGAACATCAACAAAACGACCAGCGGTTCGACCACACAGGCCAGATGCAACGGAATCCTCTGTTGGATGAAGTCAAAGCGAGCAATTAATAAACATGACCGTCGCCGACACTCCTCCCATGGCGAATGATCCCGACGGAGGTAGTAGTATTCACTTCTGTGATCTGTGCAACAAGCCCATAACCAGTGGTAGGCTTCTCGAACATTCCCCAACAATTGCCAGGCGTGCCTCGGGTATTCACCACTTATAGAATCCGCCTTCAAACGGCACGTAGCCTACTGTCGCCGGACGGTAGGCAAGCCCAAGAAGCGAAAGCGATCGTGTAAGCAGTGCCATCGTGCCAAGGCGAAATGTAGCTTCGAACTACAAGTGAGTCTTGAACTAAGTCATTTCAACTCGTATCAGAAACAGTATTGTCTGCTTTCATAACAAAGAGTTCGCCTAAAAAATAATAAACAGACTGACGCCAGATGATGTAGTGTTCCCGTTGCACATCTAAAGGCTTCAAATGCGAGTACGAAAAGCCTGTACTACCCATAAACAATGAAACGAGCAACGATCTCCAGGACGCATCGCCGTCAGAGCCATCTGGAAGCAGTCCGAGTGATTGTACTGGCTCACCAAGCTATGCATCTACAGAATCCCCAGGATTCGAGGGGATTATGACTCTGCCTGAGTGGCAACTCCACGCGCCTCCACGATCAGTGGCAGAACTTCGCACAGATCCGAGACACCAAGCAAGCGTCCTATTCCTGCTAGAATATATCCGGGGTTTGCCTTCTATGATGTGTAGAAGGGAGACTTTCCCTGTCTTTATCCATGGGCATTGGCATGAGCCCGAGCTTCCAACCATTTTCGCCAACTGCGCTCACATCTCGGAGCTTTGGCTCGCCAGTGCGCATCCCTGAGTCTTTCATTTCCTTCTGGCGACTTTCTTGCGAGTACATGCTTCCGCATAACTCCGGAAACTTCCAAGAACAGTCAGATATTGACCATACCCAGTTAGTTTCTAACACCTGAATTCTTATAGGAAATGCGAGCCCGCTAGGGAGAGAGCTCTTCTATTCCGCTATGAACGAGGAGATTACACGGATCAATGGCCGGCTTGAAGTTTCAGCCAAGCAGGAGCTCACCTCTTGTCTTGCTATGCAGAACTTCTATACCCTACTAGTGGTGCTCGATAGGGAGATGCCCCGGGCGAATGTCATGCCTGAGCTGGAAGTACGGAAGTGCGATATTGACCGCATAACAAATACCGCTCGCCAGTGCTTCGCATCCGATGCTTACGACCCCTTTGACATTGATAAGATCGGTGATCCGAACGAGACGTGGGAAGAGTTTATATATGCGGAGTCGCGGCGAAGGTATGCAATTCCCCCCCCTCCCCTAATATACACCTATACTTCAACAGTAGATGACTCACATTGAATCACAGGTGCGCATTATTTTGGTTCATAATCAGTCGAGTGGTACACCTTGGTTACGGCTCGCTGTGTCCTCCCGTACTTGGCTACCGCGGGCTGTCACTGCCCGCGCCAGAAACGCTTTGGAGGGCTAAGACGAGAAAGGATTGGGAGGCAGCGCGAGCGGAAACACGAGATCGCTGTCAGGCGCCACTTCACAACACCTCGTTACGAACATTAGGAGATCTAATAGATAGTCGTGCATGCGGCTACGATCCCGATCGCGGGCGTGAGGTCAGCAACTGGCTCGCGAGCTGTGACAAACTGGGCCTGATGCTCGTTGTCGCGTCAACTATGGTCTGACACAAGAATATGAGACAATATAATCAGCTCGGTCGTGAACGACGGATAGACAGATGGACAGATGGACAGATGGAAAGTCAGCCAGTCTCAGCCTAGCGCCCCAAGCTCTTGACGTTATGTTTATTGGTACGCGCGTAGCCAAAATCCTATCAGCAAATTCACTTCCCTTCCGGGATAGAGAATCTGGTCGGCATAGAGCCCGTTGGCTGTGGGTTCGAGATATAATCACCGAACTCACTCTGAGCGAGCTATGGATAGGTCGCGATACTACGGACCCAGCCGCCGAGATCGCTGCGCGCGGTTCAAGGAGTGGTGAGCAGGACTATATCATCGCAACGGGGATAAAGCGACTTAGAGATGATCTAGCCGCAAGTTCCCGCGAATTTCTGATCTTTCAGATACGCGGCCGCTAGACTAGACAGCCGTCTTCGGTAACGTGCAGGGAAAGGGATACACAGGGCGAAGCTAACACAGTCTCGTAAAAGGACTCAGTTACGGCTCCGTAAGCCATTTATCAAAGTTAAAAAAGATATTTCATGCGGATTAGTCAAGATACCTCTCTACCTGTATGTACCATGCTACTCCTAGTATAACCAATACCAACGCATGGCTCTAAAGCATCGGGATTAATTTGAGTGGCAACTGGGAATGAGAGAAGCAAAGGGAATACACAAGTCACTATCCAAGCTCCCTCCTAGATAACTATGTCCAGGTTTCTCTCGAATCGACTAGGCTAGCTGGTTACCACGGTCTTCCAAAACATATCCTGACTGAACTCACATCTTCTAAACACTAGGACTTACTACCTACCTACCTATACATCGATGTTGCTACCAAGTCATGGCGTATTAAGACTAACTGAATCCAATGCAAATCTGCAGCTTCATTGAATATCAGTGAAGATACCATGGTGCAGTAATTCCCGATCTCACTCACCCCTCACGTTACCTTATTCAGCAAAGCCCAGAAGCGCAAACAAAACCTCTCAAGATCGAGGACTACAACAACCTCATGCATTCCCAGATGCTATGCTATGCTATCCTTATTCTCCTACTCAGCTCTAATCCTTCCCGGGTATAGAGCCAAACCAAGCTGCAAACCATGAAGAGAGCTATACCGTACTATGAATTCCATTATATACACTACAAAAACCACCTCTGCGGCATCCTCCGAAATGCTCAGTGTCCTCATGATATCACACATGCATACTGCCGCCGTGCCGGAAATCAAGCAGCTCCTGCGCAGCATCCCACAGCTCCACCGTTCTCCGCGGCCGTAGCTCATATCCCCTCCCAGCACCACCGACATCGTCAATCCCATCATCAAAGACCGTCCCATCCGGCTCTCCGAGCCTCATCTTCCCTGCGAAGCCGCGTCTCAGACGGTTATCAAAGACCTCCCCGTTCTCCGTCCGCACAGAGCAGGACGGGGACCTCCCCCCCAGCCCGTCGATGCCGTTATCCCCATCGTCGACGACCCCGTCCGTCAACGCCTGGAACCGGGACCCGAACCGCTGGAACACGGCGACGCGCCGCTCCGCGGCCTCGGCCCTCTTGCGCCACATCATGCACTCGCGCTTCGCGAGCCGCAGCTGCTCGCACAGCGTGCCGATGTCCATGTGCTCCTGCGTCTCCAGCCGGCGCCTCAGTTGTGTGATCTCTTCGTTCTTCGTCTCTAGCTGCCGCTGGAGGCTGCGGATCTGGGCGTGCAGGAACGAGGCCCCCGAGGTATGTCTCGGGTCGAGCGGTGGGTCGGCGCCCGCGGCGGTGCGGCTTTGCGTGGACGTGGACGAGCTCGGTCGCATGAAGTGTCCGACTGCAGGCTCTTCCTGGTGCGGGACCATGGCGCCTAGCTTGGGCGGCTGGCTGCGATGATCTATTTCACGAGCCGGTGAGGGCTGTGGCTCCTTTCTGGGTGACGAGAATGTCTCGACGGGTTGTAGAGTGTCGCGGAGGGGTCTTGTGGGTGTGTCCTCTGTTGTGAGACGACTGGGCGACGCCCGAACCGTGCTCGGACCTTCAGGGGTCAGAGAGTGTCTATCTAGGAACGGGGTCTCGGTTGGTCTACGCTGGTACGGATCCTCATCCAAGCGGTCTGGATATTTCATTAGTGATCGAGCGTCTCCGGGCGGGTGGGATTTGGTCGGCGATCCGTCCATAGCGTCACGATAGGGGGAGCTGCTAGACCCTCTCGGGGTATTACGGGTCCTTCCGCTCAGAAGTGCTGCTGGTTTATCTGGCGATTCTTTGGCGGCGTGGTCAAACAAAGCCGCCATAGCCTTGACGGCACCCGGCACAGGCTTAGAAGTCGACCGCCGCGAACTTGCTCTTTGGGGAGTATCACTAGAATATTTCCCCGGGGAGAATCGTTCCACGCGGGCTTTTAAAGTCGGGTGAATTGAATGTGGTGTTTCCTCCGGAAGAATCTTCCTTTCGGGCCACACCGCCGTCGACTTCCCTTTTTGCTCGCTCCTTTCTTGTGCCGCCCGTTGCTTCCATTCCGGTGTCGTGGGCTTAGGACCCGCTAGACTGGATGACTCTCGGCTCGAACGAGAAGGTGTATTACCGAAACTACGCTTCAGTCGTCTTTCTTTAGCTGATTTCGCAAGGGATTCTGTACTTGCTTTGCTCGACGCAACAAGACTTCTCCATTGATCTGCCGGATTCCTTGTCAATGTGTCACCTTCATAGTCGGTGTTATTTTGAACTCTAGTGGGTGAATTCGAACATGAACTTGGTGGATCAATCTTGATATTGGCACTCGATGTCGCTTCGATGCTTGTTTTATTTCTTGCTTCGTCTGATCCGGAAAGCTCCGTCTCCGAATAAGGTATAATATGTATTTTATTTTGCTGTACGGCTGATTGCGATGGCGACGGGGTTTCGGGTTTTCGTGCTGACGAGCGAGAAGTACCGGGAGAAATAGGGTACGCTTTCTGAGTAAGGTCACTACCAACATTACTGGTAGTTTTCTGATGACCACGGCTAAGCTTGGACGCTTCAACTTGAGGGGAAGGGCTTTCTTCTATTGTTGGAGATAGTGGATGCGGAGGAGCTTTCGTCGACGGCTTCTGCGTTGACCCCGAGCTTGAGATACTAGCTTGCTGCGCATGCGGAGTCCATTGACCAACAGAGTTGTCATGTTTATCAACAGTGCTAGTAGAACCTGTCCCTAAATGTTTAATTAGCAGCTACCACTATGTTGAGGTAATCTAGCATCGTACTGGGCGTTGCTGTTAGACTAGCTGTAGAAGGTGAGGCGCTTCTTCGACGAGCATGATCCCAATGTGGAGGATTTTTGATGTTAAAATTTTCGGAGACAGACGATGATATGTTTATTGGCACATTTCCTGGACGTTGAGGATTCGAGGCGCTTCGCTTGGTCCTTACGGATCCCGTGTTCCGAATCTGACGAACCACCTCTCTCCAGTGAACAATAAGCATCTCGGTGATGCTGTTCGTGACATGTACCTTATCCACGACCAATGACGATGCCGCGCTGGGTGTAGGACGTTTTGCGCGCTTACGTTCGGACTTGCGCTCGCGTTCGGCCTTGCGCTCGCGCTTATATTTACGAGTCTCCTTCCTCGACCTCGGTGCTGAAATAGGTAACAGAACCAAACCAGCCGAAGGATTTGCCACTTTCATACTGTAATCGTTAATCATATCACCTATTAGTAGTGGCCCAAAGACAATACCCAAAGAATTGTAACCCATCAAGTCACCAGTTGGGAGCGGGCGACCACTCTCATCTTCTCGAGGGGCGTTTTCGGCAACTCGGCCCACGAGGCATAAGAGACCAAATACGGCGCAGATAAGTTCTCTTTGGTATTGGGATTTCACCGTTCCGATGGCAAGGGCGATAAGTCGGGCGCGAAGCTTACTTTCTTTGGTCCAGTGCCACTCCGGGTCACCTTGTAACTGACTACGTATGGCCACCAATGCGTCAAATAGCGACAAGGAGCCCAAGATACCGCCCGGCAAGCCTGCCAGAAACCTCTTGAAGGTACTTGCGATATCATGGGGATTACATCTGATGTGCGATGGAAGCGTAGGACACCGCGTCGTGCTTGATATAGCCTCGGTGTTGTCGTCAGTGCAGTAATAGTCGTACAGGGCATTGACGACTCGTGCAGAGCCACACACACGGAATATTCCTTTTGTGTCGGCTATGTAAAGTGTTAGCATGAGATATGAGCTGATAGAACGCCACTCTGGTGGAGGCAACTTACCATGCTGAACAAGAGCCTGTGCGAGTGCTCGGAGACAAGTAGGCAAAGTCAAAGAGAAAGGGGCGTAGTCAGTAGGTAAAAACAGAGTACTTTTGCCGCAAAGCCTGACCAGGGCCCTTAGGTCCTGGTTTTTAAGCCTGTCCCGCTTGTTGCCATGTACAAAGTCTAAAGCGATATCACTTGGCCTTCGCTGATGCCGCGAGGAATCGGACTTTGTGGCGGCTTGCTCTGATTGTTCCGAGTCCTGTCGTAACATTTTGGAAAGCCAGCTACCTCGGCGGCTACCTAACGAATTATTGGGATGGCCCTGGATTGGGATGAGTCAATCTCGTGCATCAGGTTGGATTGCGATACCTACAGCTAGGGGCGAGAAGTCTCCCGGGACAATAGGACGGATTCCATGCTGATCGCCTGTCAGCTTCTAATCATCTAACACACTTAGAGACTGGAAATAAACTCACGCGTTGTGCAAGCCGATTATACTCTAGAATGAAATGCTCTCGGCCGTCCTCGGAAGGCAGATCTGGATTCTCGCTGGAAGATGTCCAGGTATTGCTGCTATGATTCCCGTCGTGGTGGTTGCCTTCAGCAAGCGGGATGTTATTTAATGTTTGAGAGCTGCGCTGTGTCGTCTGGGGTTGTGTGAAGATCGACTGCGAGAGCTTTGGCCTCTGTGTTGGTTTACGGGGAGAGACAAGATTGGGGTCTGAAGGAGGTGGCCATGTCGCAACCACTGACTCTCTCCCCTTCCCCTTCGGAGAGACCATGGAACGATCTTGATGATGAGAATGGGGCGGCATAGAATGAACTGGGCTGAGTGAGCCCCAAGGAGCACTAAATCGAGAAATGATAGTATATTTCGAAGAATGCGACGGGGATTTTATTCGATACGGAGCATGCTTGGGCTGTGGACTTATGACGAGGTGAATTAGGTTGAACCGGCCAGCAACGCTTCTGCTTCTTTCTTCAACCCAGCAGGAGCGCCTCCCTTGATTTCCAGTCACATTTTTGCTGTCTTCATAACCTGCGTGTTGGTAGCAGCTGCCCACAAGAATTGCTAGGCTTAATTGACGACTACGTAGCATTGTAAGTTCAGCAAGCATCGGTACTCAATAAAGGAAGAAGGGACACGTAAAGTTTCACCAGGCCACATTGGCCAAACCCATGTTTTAATAGTTGAAATTGGATTTTGAGCTGCCAGCAAAGTTAAGTCAAAAGGCTTATTGGCCTCTTAGAGACAATTATAATTGTAGATGGTGGTGACATGAGATTGTCGTTCGATATACCAATTTCGAGACTATAATAGTTTCATCCCCTGTTTCCTGGGGAGTACCAGAATGAGCCCATGTGCCCGAGTATTTGCATGAGGGGAGTGATCCAACATGAGGGGGTAGAAAATTCTATAGAAAACCCACAGAGTTGGTCCGTCTTGTAACTCCGTACACCATTGCAATGCCTCCTCCCTTCCCCGAAAACCAGACTCCCCTTAGTGCCTATAATAAATTTCCCAATAATTTGCCCAAAGGTTCTTTCGATATGACTTGAGTTCGTGGCCAATCGTAACGTCGTCAAGATGAAGAGAAATAACTATCCTCGTCCCCATGAAAAAGAACGTATTTGAGTATGTCCGACAAGGAGATGACTCCCTTCAGATGCCAATTGTCATCAATCACCACGAGTCTGTGTACCCGAGATTGGCGTAGGGTTATGAATATCGAGTCCAAGCGATCGTCCTCCTGGCAAGTGAATATGCCCCCGAAATCATCTCCTCGTTTGGATAATGCCTCTCCCACGTTCATCTCAAGTTCTTCAACTACGCCAGTCTTGATAATCGGTATCACGTCGATAGCCTCGAAGACGTTGAGTACAACATTGTTCTTGTTAACGATGGGAATGGCCGAGATATTGTTAGTAACCATTGAATTGATGATCTCTAGGACCGATTGTGTCATGGAGCCCGTCTTGAGATTCGTATATGTTCCCAAGCCAATCTCACGAACCGTTTTCTTCAGGAGCGACGTGTGTTGTTCGGTGTTGACGGCGATAAACTTGAGGATGCGATACTGCGTAATGACACTGACAACCGTCTCCCTCCCCGTTTCATCATCGATGTCGACCAAAGGTATACGACGTGCTCGCGTCTTCAGCATGCGCCTACAGGCCTCATACAATGGTTTAGATGGGTGGACGGAAACGGTTTCGATAGGGAGGACGCCGATGGCTTTTTCAATATCTATAACGGTACCTTGGTTAGCCAACGGGCTGCATGGACATATGGTGTCTTGCATGGTCGCTCGCGTATTGGGTGCGGCCATACCACGAAGACTACTCAGACGAAACTTGTCGACGTTGTCGATGTGCTCGGGGAACTGGCAGTAGTATTGAATCAGGTTGATGTAGTCGGTGGCCGTCAGGAGCCCGGCGAACTTGGAACGATGTGAATCCCAGAGGGGTGCCGATACGATCCCTGCGCCGCGATTCAGTCAGCAACCCGTACCGTAGTCGGAGCGTGAGGGGCGGGTGCGTGGTACCATTCTGGATGAGGATATTCAGACTCTTCTTGATAAGCAGGTCATTGTCGAGGATAATAAGACGGAATGAGAGTGGTAGGACATCGTAGCTCGTCCTGACACGCAGAAAGTCGCGCACGCCTTTCTAGAATGCCGGCCACGAATGATCAGTCTTGCGTGCCCAATGCGTCCCAGCTCAGCAACGGCGGCGCGAGTTGCAGCAAGCAGCGCAGAGAGGCCTCTTGGCCCTCTAAAAGCTCAAGTTCAAGCTCATGCGGTCACAAACACCAACCGTCGTGTGTATGCGAAGGGAGTTGGGAGATTGGACTTACCAGGCCTTGCATCTGCTCTTCATCAATGGGACTCATTGGCGAGAGGATGGGAGGGGGAGGTATTGTGCGGTTGCGAGAACTGGGCCGCAGGTACGAGGAGGGGGCTACGAAGGGCAGCTCGTGACCGGCTCTGGCGGCGAACAGCGGCGGCGATAAGGAGGACATGGTGGGCGGACCTGGGCCAACGCGGGGCCTGGGGGCGTAGATGTTGACGTGGGCGTGGGCTTTGGCGTTGGCGTTGAGTGGTTCATTAGCCCTCGCGAGAATCGTGTTAGCGTTTGTCGCAGCAGTTGCAGTGGTAACAGCAGCAGCAGCAGCAGCGATGGTGGTGGTGGTGGCGGCAGCAGGCGTTGTGGCAGGCTTTGTGGTCCCGGACTCATCCATCGTGACCTCCGCCTTCGCCCGCGACTGGCCTGCGACTGGCCTGCGACTGTCCTGGGCACGCACCAAGCGACAACGGTCTGTTGGTGGGAGACCCCTTTTTCTTTCTCGTGCGCTATTGCTGGGTGCTGAGCTTCACCGAGGCGTGTGGATGGATTGGTGTCAGGTGTGTGCTGGGAAAAAGAGGGTAGCTCGGTCTGCCCTATGCAGTGATGGCACGAGATCACCTGAGTCGAGAGGGTTGGTGTCTACCTGGTACGGTAGCAGAGAGGTGAGGGGGGTCCTGAAGGAGGGTCTAGGCCTTGGTATTGCGGGGTTGGGGTGGGGAAGAGGCCTGTATTGCCCGGATCGCGGCCCAAAATACCACCCACCCAAGGAGTACTGTGTCTTGCACATCGAAGTCTTACATTTACCCAGCTCTTCATCTCAACTTCCTACACATGGTGAAGCATTGCTTATTTATCACGCAGATACCTAATAACTGATCTGGACAGGGTGTTGGGTTTATGGCAAGCTTTCATATTTGGCCCATGCATACCTGGGTAGATACCTATCTGCAAGGTAACCCAGTACCTACCTATTTGTAACGTCCAAAGTTTGAGGCCATATACTGTACTGTAACCTCGTTGAACGCCCCGAAACTCTAAACCATCACTCATCGTAAACATAGACAACGCTAATCTTGGCAAGGACTTCTCTTCTACCACACTTGCTCATGTAAGATGGAACCATAGCGGTGTATTCCCTGGCCCTACCATCTCTCCGTCCATCATTCCGTGCATATAGCACTCGCCAACCAGTCGACAACGCAGGACGCCTATCTCCTTCGCAACCACGGGGTTCGTCGCCGGCCGCACGAGGAACGGAGCATCTCCGCCGTAAAATATGCTCACAACATCGCCCACATGAGTAAGCGGGGGAACTAGGCCCATGTAACCGTTCTTCGTGACGCATAGCCTTCTCTCGAAGCCTGCCCGCAGCCCTTCGGAAAACTGAGAGACCATGGGTGCCTGGCTAGCCGCGTTTGCGATTTGTTGAGACATGTCTATCCCAGAGGCACCGTGACTGCTGGGCGACTGCTCTGGCGAAAAGGCCGCGGCCAATGCCATCAAAACCTCCCAAAGGTACCTCATCTCTTCTTTGCCACATAGCTCTTCGAACCGCTCTTCCCAAGATCGGTCATCGTCCTGTGCCCCAGGAAATTCGGGTCGTGGCACATCATCGTTAGCGAACTTCGTCCCAGCAGTCATCATCCCCCATACGTGGGGGTGACCCGATCGGCCGCAAAGCACTTCTACCAAGGTCTTAAACATTGATTCTCCTCCCATTATTTGGGTGAAGATCTGATGCCAGATGTCGCGCATTTCTGTCAGCGCCTCCATGCTCATATATGAGCAAGTCCGTCTCAGATCTAAGGCAGCACTTTTAAGCGACCGATATAGTTGGCCGTAGTCACTGGGCGCTGGCCGTACCACTTGACTTTCCCCCGTCCCTAACAGTCGATCTCCTATCAACGTCCGCCACAAGACATCATCAAAAATGTTTTCACCCGTTGGGTAGGGAGTTGGTACACTAGCAGCCAGGGCCTCGGCTTCTTCAAACCAAGCGAGCATTGCGAGCGTCATTGTGGTATGCGAAATTCTCATTCTCTCATCGAATGGAATGTCAAACACAGAGGTGAGACTTGCGATTTCATCCACCACAAATCCCCGAATCCCTAGTACATCATCTTCGATCATTTCTACCTCCGTCTTACTGTCGAGAGCCGCCCGGTAACCAAGCGCGAGGCCAGTCGACTCGAAGTAAGACTGGCCTGGGTTCATTATATCGAATCCATTACCGAAGGCGCTCCACGACTGCAAGTGGTAGGAGAACGATGATTGCTTAGGAGTTGCTAAATCGTCTACTTGAGCCTCGTTTCCCCCTTCGACGCGTTTGATACGAACATTAGATGCCCAATCTGGGACCCAAGAAGGCAATTCTTGTAGCCGTCGGCAATGCCCTACCCCCGCGAACGCAAGGGCTATAAGTCTTCTTGAAGTACCTTCGACTGTGAAAAGATATTCAGCAGTGTCTCGGTAAACTTGAATTTCATTTTTGCTATAGTCAGGGCGTATGAGGGGGTGGTCAATACCGCGAACCAAGCCTAGGAGCCCAAACACCTTGTCACGAGGATCCTTGCACTTCATACTGCGGTAATTGGGGAGTAAGAAGGCCAGACTATATGAGATGTCTGCCGTTGTAGACCTTCTTGTAGCAAGTATAGTAGCTGCATGGCGCAGACTATCCTGATCGCAGGCGACTACCCCCATCTCTTCAGTAGTCTGAAGAGAGCGGAGCATCTCGGGATTTCCCATGAATTTAATAACAAGGCTTAGATCTTCCCATTGAATTGACTGGTCGCCGCAAAGAACCTTAATATGCCGAGCTGACGCGATTTCCTGTACCACCCAGAGTCTATTGAAATAGTCATTCTCTATGAATCGGGCAAGTGCTAATAGACGGTGTTGTTGATCTCGTTGTCCATAAAGATGCGCTCCCTGCACACCGGTTAGCCCGGGCGACCGGGAAATCTCGACCAGGAGGTCGATTGCAACAGCTGTATCAGGCAAGGGATCCAGCCATAATATTACACTAGACTAGAACACTCGGAGTCAGTCATGGCCGGGTTGAGTGTAATTTGCGAGGGTTTCAGGTCGGGAGCAAGAAAACGGTTTCGAGAATTACTCACAGCCCGATAATATATATGTCTCATCATGGTGACCTGATGAGATTTCTCGGTCATGTGACATTGGTTGATACAAATGAAATCGATCCACAACATTCGCGGTTTCCAGTCATGTCGAAGAGCTTGTAGTATTTCGAAGACTTTCTGTGTTATGCGTATCAGTCGACCATCTATTCTAATAATAGTCTGCTCCTTCGTATCGCCCCAAGTATAGGATATCGCTTCGTAATCGTAATCCCTCTTTAGATTATCAAGGTTGAAATTCACAATCTCACAACTTATCTCCTCTCCATCGTTTCGGGGTAACAGCTTAATCAGTCGAATTATTTTCTCCGAGGTAAGTTCTCCGCTCTGAGCATACATTGATGCTGTGTTCTCATCGATCTGAGCATCAGACACTGGCTCCTCGTTGTCGAGGGAATGGGATCGTTTTGCCCATCGAGTTGGTGAGGAAGTCTTCTTATCGATGACAACCACGATGATTTGTACAATCATGGTTGCGATGACAGCTTGGGAAAGGGCGGGCAATATTTGAAACGGACGTGTACAGTACTTGATTATCCAGCCCGTCATTATTAGTACAGCACACGACAGGAGATACGTCGCAAGCCTAAGGTTGCCCAATATGATAGAATGGGCGTCGAACCGCACTCCGGGTATTGTCACCCAGATAGAGGCGTTCCCAAACGTCATAAGCGTCATCTTGGTGATGAGATAGGTGCCGTAGAGGGACATCAAGGAGAAGTCTCGGTTGTTGTAGAAGCTGAACCAGAGCAAAACCAACGACAGACTCTGAATGATGGACCATCTAACATCACTCCTCATATTTATAACGATGAAAAGGACATATGCAACTAATAAAACATGCCGTGTTTGAGTCGCCGTGTTGCAATCGGCAAGGTAAAGAATCCATGCCTGATCGATAGTTGGGGCAATTGTATTAACAACAGCCAGATCTATGAGAACCCAGGTGTTAGAAATTACCGCTTTTGGTGAGGATTTGACTTATTCTTATGGGTTCCGGAAGCATGCGGGTACATATAACATATTGGACCCAAACACCTTGCTTAAATAGGAAGTGCAGGACTCAGGAATACATACTGAAGTCGAAGCGGTCATCTTGCACATCCATAGCAGAAGTTCACTTAGTTACATCAAATACCATAATTGGACATGTGATGCATGCGGCAAGGCAAGGAATAGAAGCTCAGTCGCATGCTTCTTATACCTAGAGAACCGCTTAGAGGTTGCCTCAACAGTGCCCACACAGCTAAGAGTGGCTCGGCTCTTAGCCTCATGCACGACAACGAGAAAGCCGCCCAAGATCTACGAACCCCGCAAATACGCATCGCCTAGAGCGGACACTCAGCTTAATTTTAGTCTACATATTATCTAGAAGACAGAAGCCGTGGGTTGACGTCATGAAACAGGTACTCTGATGCGATGGGTATTATGAACTATCTATTGTAGCTTGCTTTGATACTGACACTGCGCTGCTATAGGTCCATTAAGGGGTTGTTAACCTACCTACCTATACTAATAAGTACTTACTTAGATGGTATACTATCTATTTTTTTAGGCCGCTGACCGAGATACTACTAAGGAACCCCCATACTCTTCTAGGTAGGATCGGTTAGTAATACCTAGAACCAAGTAGGCATGCCATCGGCGATAGAGTCCCCGTTCCGGATCGAGCCGTTGTGGGTTGGATGTTGGTGTAACAACGGCTTCGGTCCCAGTTGCTGACCTTGCTTCCTTTTGCCTTCTCGCCTTCTTATAGCTGTCTCGGAATAACTAGGCAATACACGGATAGCCGGGCGGCTTTGCTTCCCGATTATATGATTATATGTGCCTTTCTGTCACACGGACCCAAGGGACTGGGGCCATATCCGAGACCTTGGGGCCGGGGCTTGCATATTATGTATATATCTAGTTAAAGTCGGTAAGCTCTCACGTTAACTATGAGCTGTTGGTTTGGCTGATTTAACCCTCCCGCCATGATATTTACGACTACAGACTCGATGTGGTGACACAGGGAAATTCTAATTCTCAGACTCATCAATCGTAATTCCTTCCAAGTAGGTAATTGCATCGCTAAACCCCAGGGGGAAAATTAATCTATTCATGCGTTCGGAAAGCGTGCATACCCAAGAGGCTAGGATACTCACTCGACTATTGGTTTCATGCATTCTGTCTGCTGTTGCCATTTCTTAACCTGTACCGAAACCAGTTCATATAGTGCAATCCATCCAATGGAGTTTACTAGATAATTACAATGCCATAATTATATGTTTTTACAGTATACATGATATTTACGATAAGTCGTAATAACAGACTTCGTGGGGCCAATCTGACTATATACATAAGTCTCTGTGTGACACAAAGCTTTTCTTTTTGGTCAGGCTGCATGTGAGGGTTATAGATATATACATAAATAACTCCTCTAGGCTAGCATCCGACACGAGTCGAGCTAACAACAATATCATCGTACCAGAAGGTGTTGGTATCACCACCATACGACTCCCAGCCGAAGTAGACACCTGTGATCTTGGGGACGAAGCTACTCCTGGTCCACTGGCCGGCGTTGGGATTAGTAGCGCCTTTTGTCACAGTGACACCAGCAACAGTGCTGTTGTTCAGCCACGTCTCAATACTGCCGTCAGCGCCTAGATGGTATTCGAAACACTGCCATGAGCCGGTGGGGAGCGCAGTGGAAGTGGCAATACCCTGCGGCGAGAGGTCGGGAAGCGTGGCATCATCGGACTCGCGGTTGTACATCAAAATCTTGCTCTGTCCGCCGATGCGAAGGTGCTTCTTACTACCTTGGCTGGAGTCTGGCATAGTGATAAAGCTGACGTGCGAGTCGGTGAGTGCCTTGGAGGCTTTTCTGATAGCGAGGAGTGGTGTTAGTATCGTCCCTCGGCAATTCAATCCGAGCTCCTTAGGTCCTTTCGCTTCTTTGTTGGTAAGGCTCACAGGTATGTCCTGACGTAAACGTCACCGCTGGGTACTGCCGTTGTGCCGAAGAAAATGTGCCCGCAATAACCCCCCGCACCGTCAACCCTGACGGAATTCTTTCCACTGTGAGCTGTCGTGCTATCAAGCGTGACTTTGCCGCCCTGGCTGCAGTCGAGCGCGTAGGTTGACCATGCCGTCGCATCCAATCCATCCTCAAAATCCGAAGAGATCTGAGCGAGGGAGAAGGGGAGGAGGGCTAGGGCAAGGACGGCGGTTTGGCCAAACATTTTCGTAACTCTCTTTTCCTGAAGTGGTGATTAGGTAAAGGTATGATTCACAAGAAAACCGCAAATTTGAGGAAGGGCGCGACTTCACGAGATTTAAGTACATTAATTCGGAGCCCAAGCTTCCGTCCGATATGATCGTCTCTCCGTGTCTTCCTCCACAACCCCAATTTATACCCCAAAAGTTCGGAATTTCTGCCCTGTATTCCATGGCTTCACGAGTGTTTTGGTAGATGCGCACACAAGCATAGGTCCGTATTGAGATTGTTAGACGTCTTGCTCCATTATATCCATCTATCATAGGACCCTGCTACCACGTGCGAACCTGAGATTTCAACTTGGACTGGCAGATTAATCCAGCTCTCATCTACCTACCCGGTTTTTGCAGTATCACTGGATAATTCCAATACTGAAAACACTTGCCTCTCCTGATTGCCCTCGTTTTTAACGGAAGGAGGTACAACGGAGTGAAACGAGAGGTTAGCTCCGTTACACTTTTTTCGCCGCCAGTACCCCCGACCCAAATAGGAATTTCTTTCTGCCACCTAGCTTGAGCCCCGTCTCCCCTGGCGTCACCTGGCTGCAGCCGGCTCACATTTTATAGCTGGTCGCAGGCCTGTCTGCTGACTGGAGACTTCGTGATGCCTGGCGTCGGATATACAGAGGGTGTTACTACTTATTGATGACGGTTTGAGTCATAGGACTGGTATGGTATTGCTAAGTAACAAGAAATTCACAATTTCTACCTTCGTATTATAGAACAATTCTGATAATTGAATTTCTGTCATGAGGAACCTGCGCAACCTAAATGTCGCTGCCCCCATACGAGCTACTGTAGATATCTATACTATAATGTGATGTTTACAGTCGCCACACACCGAATTGAGGTGAAAATCAAGCAAAGCATTTAGTCTTCTAGGAAGATCATATTCTATGCACTTCTACAGGCCTCGCACACGAAGGTAGGTTTGAACGCATATATTGAGGGGAGCATGAGCCTCTCTACTCGAGGCCTGGTTGGTGCGCTTTCGTCGCCGTGAGCTGTTGTAGCCGGCCACTAACCAGGACTCGAATAGCCGCCCAGTCTGAAAATCAAATAAAATCACTACCCAAAACGATCCTCCCTTCCTTCCGGTCCAGGCCCTAGCTAACAAGGCCTAGTTAGTGCGCTGTCGTCGCGCGTCGTACGCTGTTGTAGCCGGCCACTAACCAGAACTTGAAAACTAGCCTCCACGCGCCCGATCGAGGCCTAGGTAGTGCGCCGTCGTAGCCGGCCACTCCCGTCTAGGTCTCAAATACGGGACGGTGGGCGGGATAAAAAACCTCCGACCACGACTAAAAACCACCCCCTTCGTGGGAGGTGGAAAAGTGAGGTGACGAGGAAAATCCCTCGCACGCGAACAGGCCCCTAGCCGGGTCCGTGCGGGTGATAACTTGTTAGGGCATAAAACACACCATTTCCGACCGCTGAATGCCTCCAGGCCGCTTGTCCGTCAGCGAGTGAAAGGGTTTGGTAATCGCATTGTAACACGGTATCATTGGGATATGGGTTATACGTCGTCGTACTGGGTCTAAAAGCCGCCCAAACTCGTGCCCCATAAATGGGGTTGTTTGTTACTTTACCGTAGTATAAAGGCATATCAGGACCCGGAGGTCCTGCGCCAGGCCCGAGAGGCCTCGAAAGCGACCATGTCGCACGCTGGGCTCGTACGTCCAACAGCGTCGTGGCGGATCCTCACTAAGCACGTCTGCTTGGTGGTGCGGAAGAGAGGCCATCCTACGCCGGGGCGCAGATCGAAAAGTGGTCGCGAAACGACCTCTTGCGCTCGGCGTATGCCCGGCACCGCAAGACGAAAGTGAACGGAAGGTATCTCGCACGAGTAGGAGAACAACCTCGCCGACCGTCACAAATCACGACCACTTACGAGTGGGAAAGTGAGGTGAAGAGGATGCTTGTGAGACAAGCGGCTAGCTCAGGGAAGGTGTTTACGTCTACCGGGAGTAGTAAAACGACCTCGCCGACCGGCACAACTACGTGGTAGTCAAGTGTGGTAAAGAGGGAAAGAATCTTCTGCGAGGTGTTCGGAACGAAGACGCCTTTATATAGGGGCGCGTAGCGCGCTACGCGCTAGCTAGGGTCCCCTGCCGAATCATAAACCTAATGCAAGTAGCTCGACAAGAAACCCATATTATTATGAAGTGATGTAAATGCGTGGCAGTCAAACGATGGCGATGGACGATCATCAGCTTTCCAGATACGATTGGTGTTACCACTTCCTCAGCTTCTAACGACTTAAGAGGTGCAAGGTTGTCGTTCTAGACTAGAGAGATCTCACTCCTACCCGAGGTAAAGGCATTCGCTCCCATTCCTTAGTTTGGCTCTACCGTCTCTCTATGAGCAGTCCACTCGACCGGATCTCTATAAGCATTCATATCTTATACTTCACTGTTACCCCGTTCCTGCCTCGATCTTCTCCAACTTGTCCCGAGTCTCGGCGGGTTTGCATCACTTGCACAAGAAGCAAAGAATAACTAGACAGCTAGTACATAGGATATAATAGATAGATGGTAAAGTTCCAATGGCGTGCAGATTGGCGAATATCGTGCATTTAAAGAAAGAGAAAGAGAGGTCGTAGGGCGACTTAGGGCGATGTAATAAATCTTTTGAAATTAACGACTAATTAGATATAGTGTAACGGGAAGAGATATGTTGATCTCATTTGCTACTGACACTTCTAATTACCCGCCTAAATGATAATTAGTTAATCACCTAGGTACTCCGTAGGTACCTACTTAAATACTTCGTGCCTAGTGTGGGTCTATGCAGAAGTAACTTAATCGAGAGAATTGAAAAGGCTGGCGGGTGTTGGCGCATACTTTCAAACCGACGTCTTACTCAACAAAGTCTCCCATTTCCGCTTGACCTTCATACTCCTACATCGAGCCAACCCAAGTTCAATGGAAGTCCAGACTCAGAGCCAGGCATTTGAGGAGAAAGATGGCGATTGGGTGTTTAGTCATACAAAGATTATACTGAGAAAAGGCTCCGAATTCTATTATGCCGTCACTGGTCGACGTCAATTAGCTAATTTCGATCCAAATCAACTCGAATGTGTCAGAATTCCGGATGAGCACATATACCCAACTGCCCCACCTAATATCCTCCGTGCACCAGATCCTCTACCTTCGAACGTCTATATCAAGACGCCAGATCTTCTTGCGTACGGATCTACACCCGCGTCCAGCAATTTCGCCTCTCAAACGTTACAGGAAGTTCAAATGTGCGAAATCTTGAGGCAACATCCGCACCCGAATATTGCACAGTACTTGGGTTGCTTAGTGACGGACAATAAGATACGTGGAGTCTGCTTTGTTAAGTACAAAATGACACTCGCGGAGTATCTTAGAAAAGGTTATCCTATCGACGTGGATCACTGTCTGGCCGGAGTTGAGAGAGCAGTGTCCCACCTCCATGCCTTGAAGCTCGTCCACAACGATCTCAACCCTTCTAATATCATGCTCGATGATAATAACGAACCCATTCTCATCGACTTCGACTCATGCAAGTACGAAGGGGGGGAGCTAGGACTTAAGGGGGGCACGGTAGGCTGGGCAGATTGCACTGCACGCATAGCGTCTTTTGCTAATGATTTTTACGGTCTTGTAAAGATACGGGAACACTTAGTAGCGTATAACAAGTGAGCTATAAGACACCCTCCTTTAGTATATAATCGTGGGGGAGTCTGTGAAAACAAAGGTTCCAATTATTGCTTCCCTATGCAACACTAGATCAGCTTATTAGTAATATAGGACAACTAGACAACGGCAAAAAGACCGGGTGCTAGAAAATGCCTGAGCAGCCGACCGAACTGCAACCACTATTGACATAAGAAGCTTTTTGTTGGCATGCGTCATAATTGAACCAAATATGCAATTGCCAAAGCGTCTTATTCAAACTATATACAGGGTTGAAAGTAACTAAAGAGAAAGGAAAACAAGGAAAGCAGAAGCAACCCAAAATCTATATACAAGTAATTACCATAAGTTTGCCACCCTTAGATGCCATTATTCACGGAGCTCGGCCCCTGCGGCGTGCCGAGCTTGCTCTCGAAGAAGAACCGCGATCTCTCCACACGGGCGCGGTCGGCCAGAAAGCGCTGAAACTCGGTCGGATCCGTGGACGGGATATCAATGAGCTCCGGGAAGCCGGCGGGGGCGGGGACGTCTCTGCGCACGCTCCAGACGCCCGTGTTGCGCTGGTACTCTTTGCTGAGAATGAAATTGTGCAGCAGCTTCGCGCCCTCCGGATGCGGCGCGTCCTTCAGGATGGCCGCTCGCTGCGGCCACGTGTTGAAGTGGCCCTTGGTCGGGATCGAGATGTTTAGAGGCGCCGAAGGGCTCAGTCCCACGATCGATGTGAAGGTCGCTGCCGCGGTGCTGTTGGGCGAGGACATAAGAGTGGCTGCCGTCTGTGTGCCGCGCACCCAGTGCGGATTCTGCGTCAGGAGCGCGTCGAACCATTCTATTCCGAATTCTTGGAGGCTTTGATGTAGGTTGGTTAAGCTGCGGTTTTGCCCCCGTGCGGCGAGATAGTACTTACATCAAGTCAAAGGCGTAGAGGCTGGCGTCGTCATCGGTTGGGTATGTAAGGACCAACGTGTCCTTGAACTCCGGCTTCAGAAAGTCGGTAAACTCCATCGGGCCATTAGCAACGCGATCCATGTTCCAAGTAAACGTCCAGGGGTAGACTGCAGTGGCATGCCAGGCTCCACGGATGTCCCTAAATGCCGGGTACAACTTGTAAAAGTCGAGGGGCTGGTAGTGCAGAAGGGCCCCTAACACTAGAGTCAATAATTTCCATTTATAGTAAGAATTGCCCGGGGTATCGGGAGCTTGCAAGAGTAGCAAGAGCAGAATATGCCCGTTAAAGCGATTCGTGTCTCTGAGACATGCCAAAAGGGAGAATAAAAGATTCCAGCGACTAACCTTCCTGGTCCCAGCGGGGGTAGTCATGTAATGTCTACAGGATAACACTGTCAACGTAGAGATCGTCGGTCGCCCTGACAAGCTGATGGTCTATATCGCCATCTTGATACTTGGACAGGTCGACGGTAAGATTGAGGGTCATCTTGGGGAAACGTGCTTCGAAGGCGGCTTTGAGGCCGTCCTGTTGCATGGCCTCGTCGCCACCTTCGACTACTGCGGCCTCATATATCTCGTCGATAGTTCTTGTTTCGACTTCGGGCGCACCGTTAAATCCCAGGAGATTATCGTATGCTACAACGCAGGTACCCAGTGTCACGATATTGATGATAGAACAAAGGGAATGTATGTATATAGCCGAAGACTAGCCCACGGAGGTGATTAGACCCCCTTCGCGCAACAACAAGAGTCTATACCTGCCACATATACGAGATCCTGACACCCAGTAAGAGGGCCCTGGCAACAAAGAGTTGAAAGCAAAACATGCTGCTAGATATGGAGATTCTTGGATGCGGCTGGAGATTTTTTTCTCGTCTGCCTGGCATCTTTGGGGTTGTTGGTCCTCAAATAGCCGAGCACGCCGTTGTGAGCTTTCGCGCCCAAAATACTTAATCATCCTCACATTATTATCATACTTTGCAAAGAATATCATATTCATTAATTTGTTCGATGATCTTGCCGCTGACTCGAGATACAATTAGACGGTGCTTAGTCCCAAGACGTGAAAGAGTAAAGTCGAAGCAGGGAATTACGCTATCTAAGGAAATATACGTAGTAAAATTAGACAACGATTCCGCGATCGAAGACGTTCAAGGCATAGGGAGGCAGTGCAGAAAGTGCAGCCAAGGCTATTCTTCGCCGGAGAAAGAGCCTAAGCATCTGACAGACGATCAGACTCTGAATGTCAGCTTTACAGCTTCGGTAAGGTGACCAAAATGTCGCGTTAGCCTTCGGAGATGCAGCGTCAGCTTTCGGAATTGAACGTTAAAGGGTATGTTTAATTCCGATACAACAGACACTTAAACTATCTAGGTTACTTACAGTGGAGTCACTTATTGTGATATTTAAAGGAGCGGCATGGATATGACAAGGGAATGATTGGTCCGTAAAATTCCCATAAAGCGGCTCAACGTTCGTGTATTAGAAGAGTTGCTCATCTACGTTAAAATACCTCAAGACCTCGAGTATAATTACGAATTTCTCTACTTAACACTATCATAATCGCGATCTCTTCTATTCAACTTTAAGAAAATTTCTTTATTAAGCACAGTCGAGCGCTAAAGTCTCGGTGCACGTTCGTAACGCTACCAACCAAATTCACGGTCATTATTTAACCACTAGATAAAGGCCGGTTACTAGTCTAATACCAGCTATGGAGTCTATCGTAAATAAAAACAGCATGGCTAGCGCTTTAAAACAGGAGAGGAGCAATATTGAACACCCGGACACGAAGGGCTCTGCTCAGAAGCTATAATCGACCACAATCACTTTCTCGATAATCGGCAAAGCGCTTGCGACGAAGGCTTTGTGGGCCTGGTCAATGTTGACATAAAAGTCTCTGTCCTCTATGCTTTCGAATTCGACTACGAAGGCATATTGAATTCCATTCTGACATGGTTAGGCTTGTGACAGGCCTGTGGCACGGGGTGGAAACAACGCTCACCTGTTGACCCTCCGACGAATTATCCTTTCCGCCCGTGAAGGACTTGATGTATGGTTTTTGTGTAGTAGGGTGGAGGCAGGCGTCTTTGAGCGAGAGCATACCTGTGTATGCCTTCGGGGTGTATTAGTCCCTTCGAAGCGCTTGAGGTTTTGGCGAAGCCGAAGACCAACCTTCTCAACTTGTTCGGCAGAAGCGTCAGCCTTGAACTGGAACAACACAAGGTGGTTGACAGGCATGATGAAATTGAACCTGATCGGCTGGCTTGTGACTTGATATGCTCGTCTGATTGATTTCGATTTGTGGCACAGATGGATGTCGGTACACTAAAATTTGGGCTGTGAATATAAAGAGTATTCGTATTTTAAATTTCCCCGCCTCTTATTATGTGGACGGCGTGACTCACAGTGCACTAACCTGAGGGGCTCCGGCCCGCTTCGGTTCACGACGGCATCTAGCAAGTCCTGGCGAACTACCGGTGGTCAATCAGTGCTGAGTAGTGAAATGGTAGGTATATGAGCATTACATTCAGCTTTTAACTTCTTTATAAGTAAAGTAGAAAGACCTTTATATATATATATATAAACAAGATATCCGTGCCCTTTATATGCCCTTTGCCTTGTACAGTACATGTAGTAACTCCTTAACCTAATATACCTCTGATACTAAGAAGGATGTAGGCGGCTAGTAGCCGTCCTATTACCTCTATTCTTTATACTTATTGTTACTGAAAAGCCCTTTTCGTATTAACTAAGATGGATTACATTTCCACCTACACAACTTCGATTACTGCTACTAGATATAAAATAATAGTTTCTTAGTCTTTCAAGCATTTCTAATGATATAGACAGCGTTGCAGCTGTTACGGAACAGAACTACAGCTTTAAACCACGACATTATTAAAAGATAAAACGTTACTAAGTTAAAGACTTAGCTGTTTGTAGTTACTTATATACAGTACCGTAACAGTAGCTACATTGCCGCTTACTCTATTGTCGAGTTAAACAAATCATTTATAGACTATATGTAAAACAAGAGCTTATAATCGAAGGCTTAGAAGGGTATAATATTTAGGGCGTTAAAGGGGCCATGAAGGTCTTGTCCCCCTATTTAGCTAGATGGAAGATTTATATTTTCTATGTCCTAATAGCCTGACTTTTAATTGCCGACCTCGCTTCCTTTTGCTTCCTCGATTTCGTATAGCTGTCTCATATAATTAGGCAATATAAAACACTCATTATGATGTATCTGTCACGAGACAAAGAGACTTCCGTATAGTCATCAGGATAGTTCACGGAGGTGTTTAAAGACCTTCGTGCAACAACCAAAGTCTTTTGCCTACTTACTACAGGTCTCTGACAGTATCTGCTGACTTATCGTCGCGGTACGCTAATCTGTCTGCCCTCCCAAGAATTCCTTCGTATAATACTACTTTCCTGGTCCAACCAATCGTTTCATATGCTGAACCTCGACTCTATTAATAGAAAGGGGCACAGCGGAGATTTAACAACTGCATATGCGACTCTTAACACTGGTCACGCATTACCTCTCGCACAACTACTAAATTTCTGTACCTCGAGCAGGTCACGAAGCACAGAATATTTAAATATATAAAGCCGATTTGTGTGGATCGCCAATTCCTTCATCAATCCTCATGTTCTCCTGCTTTCATACCCGACAAACCGCAGATATGGAAACGAGATTAAGGTCCACTTCCCGAATTCTAGTCCAAAAGAAAGGCCCCTGGATTCTGTACGAGATTCGGGGCCTAACAACGTATTCCTCAGAATTTCCTAACCTATCTGATGCAGTGATTGTGTCTATTGATTTCGAAAATGTAAACGAGATTAAAAAGGGCCTCTCACAAGTAAGTAACTATCAAGTCGGTGTTGCTATTTTAGATACGAAAGAGCTTCGTCATCATCTCGACCAGACACTGATTTCAACTTTCAATTTCGCCACGGGATCGGCTGCATATATTATCGCGAAAGCCTCTCGAAGATTTATTTTTATTTTTTATTTTTGGAAATCAGTCACAGCCTATCCATCCAATATTGCCGACTGCCTTAAATCTTGCGTACCGTAGGCTCGGGATATTGTCCTTGTCGGCTATGACCTTGGCCACGATCCTCTATGCTATGGAGTCACTCGGCTTCCAATTCCTCACGGGCGAATTTACTGCTGTAGATACATTCCGCTTAGCAAACGAAGTATTCGGGAACTGGGCTGGCTCTCTTGGTGATCTACTTTCTGCATCGAGATGCCCATATCGGACTTTATTGTGCTGGAAATGATGCAAACTTTACTTTACAAGCTCTCCTACTTTTGACAACCCAAGGATTTATCAACGGACAGCAACAGCAACAACAACAGCAACAACAGCAACAACAGCAAGAGAACAAAACACTAGGCATCGTCCGGCAATTAGCGACCGACCAAATCCCCTGTCGGGCAATTGAAGTAACGAAGGTTTTGCGAAGACAGGAAAAGAGGGCCATAGAAAGGAGCCGAAAATCCCAATCGAAGTTATGTGCTCCGGAGAAACAACAACTAATCCATGCGATTCGGGCAGTTTATCTGACTGATGCAATTGGTCACCTTTCTAATCTTGAATAGGTGAATACCTCCTCCAACTGCCCTGCCAGTCCGGCCCTCAGTCTTGCGAAGCGGGACCAAGCGTCAGCTTGTAACTCACAGTTTTCTTATACCGTGAAGTAAACACCGGGCGAAAAAGTGTTACCTAGGCCTTTGGGACCTCGTTGGTTCCTACACCCCTTAGCGTCATAATTGAAGGATCGAGTCGTGGACCTTGGGTGTTTAGGAGGCGTGAAGGGAGGTGGTCTGCGTAGAGGCGGCGTCGTTCGGAACGGAGGTGCAGTGGATTCATCGGCCGCTTCCTTCAATACGGTGCTCGTGGAGTGGGAAACGCGCCGAAGGGGGCAAGCGGAGTGGCCGGCGGCTAAGGCTCAAGGGCGTCAGGGGAGACAGAACCGGCGGGACCACTGCACCGCACCACCATGGTAAGTCAGCAGACCCCTACATACCGAGTAGTCAATATTACTACAAAGCTAATAACCAATGGCAACTTGCTATCTGCTGATGTAACCTAACCCCTTGGTTGTACACCCGCTTGCCTCGCCTCGTCTGAACACCATATACTTAATATTGCGTACTCGCGTTAACGTTTTGGAGACTAATGTCAAGCCGTCCTCTAGTTGACATCCGTACGACAAGTCTGTTAGGCCACCATGAGGAATGCTAAGACGATCGAAAACGAAGACTATCACGTTGCCTAGTTGTTGAATGCCAAGAGATACGAAATGTATGGTTCCCTGCTACTTTCCTTGACCATAGAGGGCACATCGTACTATCCTTGAGTCGATCATATGTTACGGCGGGGCTATCTTAACTGGGCGATGCGGCGGGAATATACGAATACAAGAGCCAAAATATCTAAGATTGTCTGCGTGTCATTCGAAAATTGGGAATATTCGTTCGATGTAGAATATTTTCAAAGGGGAAATAAACAAATTGAAGAAGTTACCTGAGGTTTTATCCAACCGTTCGAGGAAAGCATAAACCGATTATAGAGGACTTCAAGATAATACGAGGACTATGAACATCATAACCCCTACTCTCCCTAGACGCCAATTTTACCAATTAAACTCATGCTAAAACTAAGCATAATATCCTGACACTTAACAGGCTCGGTAATTGGTTTAGACATTGAGGGGCTATCACATTCTAGTATATACTTGGACGCGTATTTTATCTAGGATCCCGGTTGTCTATGCGAGTAAGGCTAAATGGCGCGGTGGTAAAGTTGCGAAAGAACGCGTCAGCGTGTGAGAACCCACCTCCCTCCCACATCCCGACGCCGGCTTTGAGGCTCTTCCCGGGTCCATCACCAAGCAACTCGGGCATAGCCTCGAAATCTAGAGGCTTGTATTTCAATATCCATGTCTGTTTCGGCGGATTACCTGAATTTGAGGTAGGACTGATAGTGGCATGAGTGGCTGACGACTCACTCTAATTTACAATACCCTATGCATGTCTTCGTGCGCATCTCTGGTACTTCAAGGTTGACGCTCATTGGTGGCCAGGAGAACCTTGACATCAATGAAAACGACCGGAACGATAACAGGATGGAACGAATCCTCCATTGTACGTAGACGATGATGTGTCTTACGATTAGTGGCTTAGAGCCGTGATGATTGTGAAAACATGAGATCATATCGGCCGTGCTATCGAATCTATAAAAGTGAACGATCAACCGTCTAAATTCTAACATCTCACTCTATTCTACATCACAAGTGGCCTACAATCCGAGACCACCGTCGTTCACACTCGATTGCTTCATCAATTCAGCCCTACACCGCATTCACCTGACAAAATGGTTGCTTTTCCCACCTTCGTCCTAGCTTCGGCTTCTCTCCTGACAGGCTACGCTACCGCACATCCGGGCGAATCTCATGATGCTAATCACATGAAGCGGGAGCTTGTTGCTCGAGATAACGCTGCCTCTATCGGTGCGCGCTCTCTCGAGGCTTGTTCGAACTCAGCTGCCTCACAGGCTCTTAAGGCCCGATCAATCAAGCGCCGTGCCGATGCGGTTCGGAACATCCGCCAGAAGCGCGGTCTCACAACTCGTAAGTTGTAATAATAACTTGGAAAAAGTCAGTTTGGTAGGATTGATTTCACTAATTTCATCACCAGCGGCCAAGAAGGGCAAGCGGACGCTTGAGGACTTGCAGGCATATGAAGCTATCAACCACAACATGACCGGTCAATACTCGTACGATATGTTCACGCCGCTCGAGGACGTCTTCAGTGCCAACACCAGCTGTATTCTCGCCCCTTACATTACAGATGGGCCTTACTACGTCGTAGGAGAGAAATTGAGATCAAACGTCAAGGATACTCAGTACAGCGAAGGCATCGACTTGTTCCTGGAAGTGCAATACATCGATGTCAACACTTGCGAAGCAATTCCTTCTGTTGCAATTGATATCTGGAATTGTAACGCGACGGGTGTCTACTCTGGTGTCGAGTCCGGCCAGGGTGGTCTGAACACAACCTTCCTGCGAGGCATCCAGCTGACGGACTACGAGGGTGTCGCTACCTTTGAGACTATTGTAAGCTATACGAGAAATATCTATACCTACCACAAGCTAATAGTAGTTCAAGTTCCCAGGCCACTATTCCGGTCGTGCCGCACACACGCATTTGCTTGCACATACCAATGCCAGCGTACAGTCAAACGGTACCATCTCGGTTTGGGGTGCTCCCGTGTCACACATCGGACAGCTCTTCTGGCCCGAAGACCTGCGCGAAGAGGTCGAGGCCACGGCCCCATACAACCAAAACACGCAACCGCTAACTACCAACGATGAGGACATGTGGTCGATCCTACAAGCTGACGAGAACTTCGACCCCATTCCGCAATTCGTTTACCTTGGTAGCAGTATTGAGGACGGTCTTTTCGCTTGGATACAGATCGGTATCAATGGCTCTGCCGACTACACCACAGACGAATATTATAGCGTTGCCGCGTATTACGCTAAGGATGGTGGTCACTCTACGGGCTCTGGTTTCCCTGGTGGCGCCCCTGGTGGCAACGGCACGATCCCGAGTGGCTTCCCCAGTGGCTCTGTGTCTAGCCCGGCCCCTACTTCCAGTGCCTAAGGGGACTCTTTTTGTAGATTATAAGAGTATGATGAGAAGGGTTCAGTCTACGATATGAATTTGGGGGAATAATGGAAATTCCAAATTCTTCAGGTATAAGGGTATGGAAATATATGTGTTCTTACTCACGTCATTTCATCTTCACGCTGATTTCTCAATATCCTTATTTCTAGTTCATGACTGTCCTCTACGTACTGAAGTAATTATCGCACTCGACACAAAATCTCGCCACTAGGTATGATAATGAACGCGCCCTTGGT
The DNA here is from genome assembly GCA_025201785.1 of Xylaria longipes. Classification (NCBI taxonomy): domain Eukaryota; kingdom Fungi; phylum Ascomycota; class Sordariomycetes; order Xylariales; family Xylariaceae; genus Xylaria; species Xylaria longipes. The sequence goes on from MU619767.1 coordinate 126,549, forward strand.
CTCGCCCCATTTTCGCCAACTATCCGATATATAATCCAATTCCTTCTGAGTCGAGATGCCTTTCTCGAGAGACGTACGCGCGTACGATGAGTGTAGAGCGCGGTCAGCCCACGAGTTGGCCCAGATGACTGCCTCGTCATCTTGATAGTTCCACAAGCCCCATGAGAAAGTGATGTCCTCATACTGAAGGCCAGCCTCCGTAGCCCAAGCCTTCACATGTCTCCCGGCTTTCGGTTGGGAACCGTTCGCCTTGAAGATCGCCAGGTGGACGTCTTCCCACTTTTGGATACCCGGAAGTTCAGGGTACCACACCAAGGCCCCGTAGTCGGCCTCCCGTGCGGCGACGAGCCCGCCTTTCCGCGTCACACGGATCATCTCCTTTAGAATAGAAACGGGGTCTCCAACATGATGTAGGACCTGGTGACAGTACACGACGTCGAACTCGCCTTCGCTAAATGGTAACTCATTGGCATCGTGTCGCTGAAATGTCAGGTTCCCCTCTATGCCACGCTCACGAGCCAGCTCCCGTGCCTGCGATAATACGTCATCTACGGAATCGACCCCGATTACTGAACCTTGTGGCACAAGTTGTGCTACTATATGTCGGGGTCAGCTATCCCCTTTTAAGTATGGTTTATGAGAGTTTCAAGAAAGGACAAAAAAAGGGGGGAGGGGGGGAGGGGGGGAGATCAAGACCCAAAATCTCTTACAGTCGGCCGTGATCGAACCAGGTCCGCACCCGACATCAAGGATTCGGTAGTGTGGTTTTATATGTGGGATCAGGAATGCTGCCGAGTTTTGTGCTGTGCGACGCGCGTGCGATTTCACGACCGAGGCGTGGTGGCCGTGGGTATAAACAGCCCTAAAAGAAATCCAGGTGTTAGAAGGAACCGCCTACGGTGAAAGCCTGACTTGTTCATTAGAGTTTAGGCGTGTACGAGAGTATACAACATAAAAAGCTTTAGTAAACTTGAAGAGAGAAGACGGGGTTATATACTGCTCTGGCATAGTTTCTTTAGGACACTGTCAACGAGGAGGTTGGTTTAGGTTGAGCGAAACAACTTCCGGTAAATAACGGGCCGATTTTTCTTCTGGAAGAGAATCCAAGGTTTAAAAGACGTGAAGTATTTTAATGAACCCGAATACTTATACTTAACAATGCGACAGCGATTCGGAATAGCATCAATCCCTATTTAAATGGAACATGGTCCACAGTTGGGGAGGCCGATATCGCAGCGTCACATAGAAAGCTGCCTCATTAGGAAACGTTAGTGGCACTCACTGCATTTTTAGCCCCGAAGAGACCTACATGTGAGTAAATTTGAAAGATTCAGCACAAGTACAAATTGGTCTTAAAAGCCGTTTGTATATGTAGACATTCAGGGGTCCGGGTTACCTGGCAAGGCAATGGATCGCTCAGCTACTCTGTGTCCACCAGGGTAGCTTGAATCGCGCGATTGGCAAAGCACTCTCTTCGTTAGGTGCCCAGATCTCAAGAGAAACTCAGATTATCCGAGGCATCAGGGCGGGTAACAAGAATCCTCGCATAGCTAACGTGATCATATAGTTCAAGTATAAGTCGATTGCCTCGAAGCTGTAGTTAACCAAGAACGATTACGATAAGAATAGTACAGCTAACAGTAACGGTAACGGTAACGGTAACGGAGCACGGAGAAGGATGGTACGGGATCTAAAGATCCAAGTTCATTTCAACACTGCCAATTTCTTGGACAATCAAACCGAGGACTAGAATGTCGGATTTAAGAACATCAAAAAGCAGACCACTGCCATCAATGGCTATGGAGCTGATAGGCATAGTGGGTGTTTTGCCCACTGGATGTCGCATTAAAGGAAGAATAACTTGATCATAGCGGAAGTGCAGTATATCTACAGATCTAAAATACTCACGAGTGAACTAAAGGAGTAAAATTTTGGCTCCGGACAGATCTAGTACATAAGCCCTCACAAATCACAATTCTCTTATAAGTCACAGACATCTCCCCAGCTTAGCTTCTATACATCCAAACCCAACAGGTCTTTGGCTAGTTAGCTATTTGCATATTACGTACTTTTATTTCGTATACAAGCTAGTCTCTATGAGTAATTTAATAGTGGTATGTGATATGGTAGCTACCGCTTACTTGTTGAAGTGTTTGCTTGAAAAAGGAATCGCCCTTGGATCCCTATGCTTACTACCTCTACTTAGAAACTCGACCCTTGAATATAAAACGAAAATCTAGGTTTCTATTTCTCCAAAAACCTTTTGAGTTGCTATTATAGTCAGTATTCCTCATAAATAGCTAAAGGCATTTACTAATGTCCATGGAAACAGGAAACAGCGAAAGGCCAGTAACGGAATCAGCTGGGGGACATTCAAGGAAATAATTTATTAGACGTCCACGGGATAATGCCTGGAAACTCTTCTAGAGTTATTATTAGCTTTGGTCGCTACAGCCAAGAAACTGAAACCGGGTTACAAAATGTGTTGTGGAGATTGTGTGTATAGGATTCAAGAAGGCGCTTGTATATATCATGGAGTAGTATAACCTTTCATGTAGTGCAACTAGAACTTGCAAATATCACATCACGGCACCATCGACACAATGTGGCCAGTCATTCTCAAATCTTGCCCAGCCACCGTCCGGTGCCTCACTCATCTGTAGGTTGTGCACAACCATGTCATATGCGCCGTCCCGGGGGGTCTTCCCCTGGCACACGTTCCCGCCCATGGCTATATTGAGCAAAACAGTCCAATCCTCGATAGGCCGTGTACCAGGAGGCATCAAGTTCTTCATCACCGGGCGCCCGTCAATATACCACATAAGCCTCCCACCGCCCTCCGACTTGCCGTCCCCTCGCACTCCGGTCCTGCTGCACTGCCACACGAAGTCGTAGCGGACGGGCCGGTGCGGCATATCCGGAATCTTGGTGCCGCGAACTAGGTGCTTCTGCGCGTCCTCGCCGTTGTAGAACCCCCAGTGAAGACAGGAGTGGTTCTCACAGTCGCCGTTCCAGCTCTCGGCGATGTCCACCTCGCCTTCGTGCGGCCACACGAAAGGCTCCCGCGGCAGCAGCCAGAACGCCGGCCAGATGCCCTCGGCGCAGGGCAGGCTGAGCCAGGCCGTCAGGCAGCCGTCGCGACGGCCCAGAGTCGCCCTGCTCACGAGTCGTGCCGACGTGTACCGCGCCTCGGGGTCTGGGTGGTGCGACTGTGAGATGGCGCGGAGAACTAGCTTGCTGTCGTGGGTGTGGAAGCTGTTTGCGCCGTCCGAGGTGTAGTTCTCGAGCTCGTTGTTCCCCCAGCCCCATGGGTCACCGTGGCCCTGCTTGTGGTCGAATTCCTGAGATACCGGGATGCCCGGGCTGAAGTTCGGGCGCCAGTAGACCCCCGGACCGCTGGGCGCCGCGGACGGGGTGGCAGGGGGTCTGGAGTGCGAAGGGATGGGAGGCGGCCCGCCTGGGCGCGTGTTGTAGTTCGGCTGAGGGGGAGCCGGCTGCTGCCACTGCTGCCCCTGAGGGGGCGGAGGCGACTGCCAGTGTCCCGAGGGTGGTTGCTGCCATTGCCCCTGAGGTTGAGTTGGATATGGCTGTTGTCCAGGGTAGTACTGCTGTTGATGGTGTGCACCGTAGCCTTGCTGGTGCGCGTTCTGGCCAATGGGCAGAAGATGATGCTTCCTATTCAGCTCTTCGGCCTTCTCCTTCAGCTGATTGAAAAATGACATTCTTTCAGTACGAGCTTAAGTACCAGGTGAGATTCTACGCTATCAAACCGGCGGACCAAATGAGGTGCGAAGAAGCGGGCCGTGACGCCTAATTGAAATGATTGTACTACTCGCTGGCTTTACTAGGTACAGGATAGACAAACATTTTGATGTTAAAGCTCACTTGCTAAGTCCCTGAAGTCATCATCAATAGAGGGGCCCGTCGTCCCGCAATAGTGTGCACAGTGCCTATTACACAGTCTCGTTGAGCAATCAATACCTGTATACGGAATAGAATGGCAACAAAGTCGAGTTTATCGAATAATGCTCGTAGAACATTTCATGTGATAGTAGACTAGAAGGCGGGAATCCATAGCACAAATATGTTTAATTAGTTCGACTAGAGAACCAGTTGTTGCACTGTCGATAGAAAGGTAGTCTATTTTATAGGTACTGTGGTAATAGACTTAAGGTTAGCGAATACTATAGCGTATTGTGCAATTTAGACAGCGGGTCTTTTCATATCGTTCTATGACGATTTGTGCTACTTATATCCTTAGTTACCTAAGGGTGTTATGGCAGCGTTGTAGCTTTGTAACATAGACTAGGTAGGCTTGTCAAAACAATACTTAGAGTTACGCCTCCTTTCCCGGGAGCAAGTGTAGGTAAGCTTCACTTCAAGGCCTCGTATTTCATGGTGGTGGGGTGTGGTAACATGAGTGGCAATATGTACGTTTGCTGTGCTGCAGACGGGAGGCATATCTCACCTGGTGGGATGTCGACTGAGACTGAAAGCGGTAGTTTATTTTGTCCAACCTCTTATGCCTGGACGAACGTCGCGTTGTATGGAGACCATAGTGGCAGTTTTTGAGATTTCTTTCTTCCAAGTTCTCGTATATATTCTAGTAATTCTAAATAAACGCTTCAGTCTAGGCAGGTGGTAGCAATAGATAACAATTGCGTAGAGCTCGAAGTACTACTTATATGTGGTCAGGCGAACCCGTCCGGAAATGGAAACCAACTGAGTCAGTCTTTTAAGATTTCAGGGTTACCATGTGGTTCTTGGGTGTGGCTGAGAATGTGGAGGCTCTGGCCAATTGGCGGTTTAATAATGGACAGGGAGTCCCCACCCAGTGCTAAGGTTGTCGTCTGGTCTTGACGATGCGGCAGCTGATGCAGGCAAGTGAGTTACCGGCGTCATGACCGCCAGCATGGGTGGAGTCGAGTACCTACAGGTCAACAGGATGGTAAAGGGTTAGCGCCGCGCTAGAGCTTGTACTGTCAGGGGGGTTTTGGTAAAGAAATTCTCTATATCTACTTGCTGAACAGGGGACTAGTTAGTGGCAAAAAATATCGAGACTGACCAACAGCTAAATTTCTACCTGAATTATATGGCAGCCTCGTGATTAGCAGTACTCTTGCGTTTTTAGTATCTAGCACGACGCTAACCCATTACCATCCTGTTGACCTGTAGGGTGCCCATCGGTACCTAAATCAGTACCTACCTAGGTACCTGTGGTAGTATGTGATCTAGGAGCACTATTGGGTACCTATCTAGAACCTAGCGGTGCCTCTAAGAACCTGTCCCCTGTCTCCCAACCTCCCGCCGTCTCTGCATACGTAAGTACCTAGCATACCTAATTATATGTACAGTACTCCGTACCTAAGTAGGTACCTAGAGGTGCAAGCTTTCTGCTACCGCACCGCATCACAGCAGCACTGCACCCACCCCAAAGGCGCTGTGAGCTCGTCAGCTCGTGACCCGCTCAGCACCCGAGACGACTTGCGGTTCGGCAGCCGACAGGGAACAATAATCGATTCCTTCCGTCCAGCCTCTTATCATTTGTTTCGGCCCTCGTCCCACCCGCTTGTCTCCGACTCTCCTACCCTACCTACCTTGGACATACCTCCTACCTGCCTACATGTGTATACATAGACTTGCCTACCCTAGGTACCTTAGGTAAAGTGCTGCCCTGCCACCATCCCCGTCCGAGTCGAGCTCTCTTCGACCTGGAGATCAGCTGGTCAAGACTTCCCTGCTCGCCAATCTCTCGAGGTCGTCTCTCTAACAGGGCTCGTAGCCGCATTGTCATCGAATAGGCTAGCAGGTGGTGCTCAGGCTCATGCCCAACTACCACCAGCATAGTCGTCGCTACTGCCGCTGCCGTTCCTTGCACCTCCTCTCCTCCTATCGTCATCCAGTTCCTGACGCGGAATCTACCGCGGCACCCGCCTAAACGCTACTGGCAAGCTCCACCCACTTCCTTGCACAGCTTTGGCTTTGATCATCAGCATCAACACCGGTCTTTCCTGCGTCTACGTCGATACATTCATCGTATCATCCCACCTTCGCCTGTCGTCTGCTACTGTGCTTCACCACATCCAACCGGCCGCCAACCGACCGCTTTCCATCGTTCTCCAACCACTGCTTGACAATTCGGGCCCGTCCTCCACTCGCTACGCTCAGAGCCTGTAACCATCTACCAGCCAGTCATATTCAACGCTTGCCGAAGATCCTCTCTACGCAGCCACCGCTCCTGAGCGCACCAGCCCGCCCACAGGGTGCTTGTGTTCGTTGATTGTAATATAAAACCAACAGATAATAACCATGGGTGCTTGCCAGTCGTGTTGCGGAGGTACATACCATATACATATTCATGGTTGGGATTGCAAATGCTGAGTTGAAGCAGGCAAGTCCCGCGATGGGCTGTACGAACCGGTTCTGGCCGACAGCGAGCGAGAAGCTGTCGCGGATCTGCTCCAGTACCTCGAGAACGTGAGTGTGCACTCTAGCAATCTGAACCTCAACAACACACGGGAGCTGACTATGTCATAGCGCGGGGAAACTGATTTCTTCTCCGGTGAACCGCTTCGCGCGCTTAGCACACTCGTGTTTTCGGAAAATATCGATCTGCAACGGAGTGCAAGCCTGACATTCGCAGAGATTACTGAACGAGGTGAGTTCCTTGTAAGGGACTGCTGTGTGGGTGCGAGTCGTTCCTGCTGCCTGGTCGCACGTCGTATCCTCGGGCTAGGGCATGCTGCTGACAAGTCTCTAAGATGTACGCGAAGTCGACCGGGACACCCTCGAACCTATTCTGTTCCTCCTCCAGAGCCCCGATATCGAGGTACAGCGAGCTGCTAGTGCTGCCTTAGGAAACCTGGCCGTGAACAGTAGGTGCAAGCTCTCATCGAACTGCTTTTTGAAGACCTCACTGACAAACCCACGAAGCTGAAAACAAGGTTCTTATTGTCCAGCTAGGTGGCTTGACACCCCTCATTCGGCAAATGCTCTCTCACAACGTAGAAGTCCAATGTAATGCTGTCGGATGCATTACTAATTTAGCGACGCACGAGGATAACAAAGCGAAGATTGCACGGTCTGGAGCTCTTGTTCCATTGACAAGGCTAGCCAAGTCGCGAGATATGAGGGTTCAACGGAATGCTACCGGCGCTCTGCTCAACATGACCCATTCAGGTAGGGAAACCTCTCTTTTTAATGTGAATGTTCTAACACATGATGAAAGATGAAAATCGTATACAACTCGTCAATGCTGGATCCATCCCTGTGCTTGTACAGCTTCTCTCTTCTCCCGACGTCGACGTGCAGTATTACTGCACAACAGCCCTCAGCAATATCGCAGTAGACGCAACCAACAGAAGGAAGCTAGCTGCGTCCGAACCGAAACTCGTTCAGTCCCTAGTTGAGTTGATGGACTCTTCATCTCCCAAGGTGCAGTGTCAAGCTGCTTTAGCATTGAGAAATCTAGCGTCGGATGAAAAGTATCAGCTCGATATCGTGCGGGCTCATGGTCTCAACCCCCTTCTGCGTTTGCTACAGTCGTCTTATCTCCCTCTAATACTGTCGGCTGTTGCATGCATCCGAAATATCTCTATTCACCCTATGAATGAATCGCCTATTATCGAGGCTGGTTTTCTGAAGCCTCTGGTGGACCTGCTCGGATCAACAGAACATGAAGAGATCCAATGCCACGCCATATCAACTCTTCGAAATCTAGCTGCTAGTTCTGACAGGAACAAGGCTCTCGTACTAGAAGCCGGTGCTGTTCAAAAATGCAAGCAGCTCGTTCTCGACGTCCCCATAACTGTCCAGTCCGAGATGACTGCGGCTATTGCTGTATTGGCATTATCCGATGATCTTAAGGTTCATCTTTTGAATCTGGGCGTATTTGATGTGTTGATTCCTTTAACGCACTCCCCCAGCATCGAGGTTCAAGGAAATAGCGCCGCGGCCCTAGGCAATCTGTCTTCTAAAGGTAAATGTTTTCGTACATTGCTAGAGTATCCAGAGAACTAACGCAAGACGCAGTTGGGAATTATGCCATTTTCATCCAAGATTGGTCAGAACCTAATGGCGGTATTCATGGCTATCTTAGCCGATTCCTTGCCAGTGGCGATGCTACATTTCAGCATATCGCCATTTGGACACTCCTCCAGTTACTCGAGTCTGAAGACAAAACTTTAATCAGTCTGATCGGCAAATCGGAAGAGATTGTTGACATGATTAAGCAGATCTCAAATCGACAAATCGAATCAGATAATGAGTACGAAGAAGACGATGAGGGTGAGGTGATCAATCTTGCCCAGCGTTGCCTGGAACTTCTGGGTCAGAGCATGTCAAAGGCACACATTGAGGGATAATTCACAGACCGATGTCCTCGTGCATCGGTCTTGGCAATGTCGAAACTTTCTTGCGTCATTATATCTAGGTTACTCACAGCATCCCAAGCGGACATGGCGGGTGGGCACGGCGTTAAGAGGCGTAGTATATATTTGTCAGCTTGCGAACTCTGGACGAAGGCCACATGTGCATGGCTGTGTAGGAGTCGAGTTCAAGGTTTCTTACATGGCTGCATATCTGCATTGGGTGGCCCGCATTGCGAGTCTGGCGTTTTGCTCAAGAATTTCCGGGGCGAGTACCAGCGTGCTTGGCCTACGGTGGCTTAATGAATAGGTTGGCGAGAAGCCCATACCAAGGGCGGTGATAGATGTCTCGGCCGGAATGGCTTTGTTTCCAAGGTATCAGATTTCTCGTTCAAGTACTTTACACTTTTGTAATTAGATACCAGTCCCCAGAGATGATATCCATCAATTCCTAGCAGTTCCTCCTCCAGAGCGCCGTATATCGATGCAATGGCTCGTATAGTACAGCTAGTATTGTACAGATTGTCACTCATCCACCATTCGGCCTGTACATCGTCCTAGGCCCCCCGGAAGGAAGTGCTTAACTGTGTCATGTCGGCAGCCGTCCGTAGCCCGTTCTCGATCTTTGTGAACCAGTTCATAGGGTTCACGCCAGTAAATGATCCCTTAGCGATGATTTTACCTTTAATAAGAGCTAGGGGTATAGGACCGAAATCGCGACTATCCCGTGACCAGGGCAAGTTGTCACCTACGACATAGCAGTGACCTTTAGGTACCTAGAGGGAGATAGAGTTATTAACCTTACTTTTCTATCTCAGTGTGTGCAATATCAGAAATTCATCTCCACACTCTTGTTTTATACATTGTGCTATGCCTACAGTAGGGGGGGGACTCACTTGGATCATATTCTCACTTCCAACACCACGTCCCACTCTATCAACGCCGACAGCACCATCTCCGGGCCCATGATGCGCAGCAGCGCGCATGGCGCTCGACGGCGGCGAGTTCAACAGGACGTAGTCCCCGGGCATGCCTATAACGCGCTTGAGGCCGTCCTCGCCGGGCTCGACGGGGATCGAGTAGACGACACAGTCGCCGACCTGCACGCCCCGGCCCCGACGGTACCGCTTGTCCGTCACGAAATACTCGTTGGTCGCCAGGAACGTCGGCATCATCGACGGCCCCGAACCCGGGCCGATGCTCATCCCGTAGGTGGATACTACGTGCGCGAGCGCGAAGCACTGCGCCGTAGCGAACAGCACGCGGAAGGGATGGCCCAAGAAGGGCATTTTTTGAGATGTGAGATGAGATGAGATGAGATGAGATGAGAAGAGAAGATGAGATAGTGTGTATGTGAGGTGAATGAGGCCGGAGACAATTAGTTGTTGATGGTGATTGGCCGAAAGCAGCTAGCTGATGAGAGGGAAGGCTACTTGGGCTTTTTTCACCTGGTACATTTTTGGGCTGTTGGGGCGGATATCTGAAGCCGGTTCTATTTTCTTATAAGCTTCAGAATCAATCAAGATTCAGCGCCGAAGATGCGAAGTGGTGGCTGAAAGCGACGCTGAGCAATCGTTGCTCTATATAATAGCAACAGAGAGTTCGACAAGCTCTACACAGTAAGTTAGTTCGTACTGATGGCAAACTATAAGTCTTGGCATCCGTCCGCCTAACCCGCTGGACTACAACTTATCTAATTGGTTACCGAACTGCAGCTCCATCAAACCCCCCAAAACTCCAACCCCGGCTACTGCTGTACTTACAAGCACAAGTTGCAACATTGCCCACGAATGCAATTCCAATCCGGTACACTCGCCCGCGGGACGGAGAGCATAACGGCGCTGCTTCTTAAACAAACAGAGAATCACGAAGCATGAGGCATACACAATGTCTCTTGACCCCTGCGCGGGCTCTGCACCGCGTGCTGCTCCTCGAGCTCGCTAACACAGCAAGCACGAGCAACGGCGTCTCCTCGACAGTCCTCTCATCGCCCCCTGCCTTTCGAAAACACGCATCGCTACCGACGTCGAAGCACGCACGTTCCCCGGCAATCGCCAGCACATCACCATGCTGCCGCGTCCGCGCCTTCTCGACCACGTCCCCGGCGGCGGCGGCGCACCGGAGGATGATAATAAAAAAGAACCCGCGCGACAAGGACATCCCGTACCGCTGGGTGCGGATCGCCGATGGTTCGAATACTCTCTCGGCGCCGCAGCGCACCGACGTCGCGATCGCGAACCTGCCACCAGGCCACAGCCTCATGATGGTGGCGCCCCCGCCACCACCGGACGCGGCAGCAGCAGCAGCACCAGGAAGCCAACTCACCATCCAGCCGGCCGCGGCCATCTGCCGGATCGTCGACGCGGTGGCCGAGGCGGCGGCGAAGAAGGAGGCGGCCAAGGAGTCCAAGAAGTTGGCGCAGCAGACCAAGACGCTCGAGCTCAACTGGGCCATCGCGCCGCACGACCTCGCGCACAAGATGAAGCGGCTCGGCGAGTTCCTGTCCAAGGGGATGCGCGTCGAGATCCTGCTCGCGCGCAAGAGGGGGAGTCGGAAGGCGTCGCAGAGCGAAGGCGAGGAGCTCGTCAGAAGGATCCAGGAGGCTGCTTCTCATGTCCCTGGGACGACCGAGTATAAGAAGATGGATGGGTTTGTTGGGAATGTGGTGAAGATGTTCTTTGAGGGCCCGAAGGACAAGAAGAAGGCCGAGTCGTCATTGGGCGAGGGGTCTGGGAGTAGACAACTCCTCAGAGCCACTTTGAAATCCTACGAAGGGCTTGGTTGAATCAGTACTCGGGTAGGGCTATTTGAGATTAAACCCAGTGAGTGAGGTGACTCTCTAGCCCAGCTGGAGTATCTACCCAACGGAAAGCCGGGGTACAATCTAGGGATACCACTTGAGCACCGGCAACCGAGAAACCCGATCTTGACTCATAGAGTGACCGGCCCAAAGGTTTAGATCATCGCGAGAGCAATATACTAATGTAGCATATAAAGTTACTGTATATCAATGTACAAAATAGAATGAAGATATCTGCATATCATATCGATACGGAAGGCGATTGTCAACATATCTAGCCGAAAATATTTGATAGCCAAATGATAACATGCAAGAATATAAGTTTCAAGGCCGCCCACCATCCGGAAACGCCAAACCATGCACCGTTATATCCAGTCATATCCATACCATGTCATGAGCAGCCCAATGCAATTAATCAATCTATGCTTTCGTATTCACCAAAATGCCTTCCCAGTCTCAAATGCTACCTACTCTTTGATAACGAAGAAACTGCCGGCCAGCACACCAAGCAGAACCGCCGTGGTCGCGAAACCAGCCGCCACGCGCTCGGCAGTCGTTATGGCAGGGAGCTCGGGGAGCCCCGAGCCCGTCGGGGCGCCGGCGTTCACGTTCCCCACGGAGGTTCCTCCCGAGTTGGCCGTGACGGGGACCTGGGCGACCTCGGCCTTCTTGACCAGGGTGTACTGTATGGCGGAGAGGGCGCTCATCTGCGGGCCGACGCCCGCGAGGCCGTCGAAGTCGCCCTTCTGCGTCCACCTGAGCCCGCACGCCGTGCCGGGGTCGCCTTTGAACTCGGCCGCCGGCGGCGACCCGGAGCACTGCAGCGCGGCGGCCGCGGCGCTCGACTGCACGAGCGGCATCAGCGTGTCGAAGGTGAAGGGCGCCATCTGCGAACTCGCTGCCATCCATCGCATCAGGTACCCCTTGAAGCTCTGCTGGTCGATGTCGCATTGGTTGAACGGCTCGCACGGCTGCTCGACGGCGACCCCGTCCACGAAGAAGTGCTCCACCGTGCGGTTCACGAGACCCTGCACGCGCTGCTGCCAGACGTCGCTCTCTGTCACGTTGTACATGACCGCCGCCCCGTGGAGGAAGATGCCCGCGTTGTACGTCCACTGCGCTTGGCTGATCTTCGTGCATCCATCGCCTACGCCCGCGCCGTCGAAGATGTTGAAGTCGGCGTCGATGAATTTCACTTCGTTCATCCAATCCCAGACCTTCTCGGCCCAGTCTGCGTACGTCTGGTTCCCAGTGTACCGTGTGAGTCGTGCGGCGATGTTGAAGAAGCATCCGTTCGATATTGAGTTCTTGTAGTCGAAGCCGCTGTTGAATGTGAAGATCTGCCACCGTAATCCGCCGTTGCATGTGTCTGGGTCCCAACGGCCCACTGCGATTTTTCGAGTCAGCTACTGCCCGCAAAAGATATTTTGAAAAAGTTCACAATTCCCCCATCCACTATATGAATATCCAAGCTAGCTTCTTGTTATAGCCAAAGCTGGGGCAGAATCATCACGAGGTCTACTAACCGTACTCGTTGAACACTGCTTGAGCGAGTGCTAGCCACTGTGGCTGATCCGCTGGTGGGTTGGGAAAGTTGTTTTCCGCCGCCGACATAGCGGCCATGGCCCAAAATCCCTGATCATCGTTTCCAAGCGTCCGTGTTTGATTTGTGGGCATGTAGTCGTTGTCGTCGCCGGTTTGATGAAGCATTGCTTGGGTCGTGACGTCGACGTAGGACTCATCCCCCGTGTAAAACCAATAATCAATCATCGTTCCGAACATTGCACCAGCTTCCCACCCTGAAGTAATTGTGAGTCGTGAAAAGGAAAATATAGGTGACGCTACGTACAAAAGTATGGATCTGGTAAATTGCCCGGCGTATCGCCCGTGTTGTTACCGGTGTAGTATTTTAGCAAGCCATATGCCACCGTGCTTGCTGTTTGCTTGACCGAATCTGACTCAATTAGCTTCTCTCGACGGAGAGTTGTAAGAGAGTTCTTTACCATCGCTAGATAAATCGACCTGTAAACCATTTGTAGCACCTGCGAGCAAGCTGAATATGCTTGTCGCCCTCATTATCCGACCCATCTCTAAATAGACAATAGATACTAATAGACCAAAAGAATCAAACAACAAGTTTCCAGTTGAACAGAGACGTCTATCGAGCGGTAGAATGGAGCGAAATTGTCGGCATTAGCAGATGTCCTAACAATAAACCGTTCCGAATGAATGATTGAAATGTCGTCGGCACCCAGATCGAACGATTGCACTCGGGTTTCTAAATTTTGTTTATATATAAATAAAATTTGAAGTGTCGGACGAGAAAAGAAAGGGTCACCCGGACGAAATGAAGGTATAACAAAGTACGACTCGGCCAGGAGTAAAAGAAGGGAACAAGTGAATTAGGGAAGGACAGTTGGCAAGCAACGGTGACCAAACCAATACCAAGAAAGGAATAAAATAAAATAAAAGAGAAATTGAAGTATCCAGCGGCAGCTTCAACCTATCGTGGAAACGAGAAGGTGGATGGCAAAGAAACAGAAAAGAATAAGAGATCTGGAAGAAACATATCGGTTCTCGTCCTATAGTTGGCTGACCTAAGGAACAGGCCGCGTCTATGGCCTATCCTACCACCCAAGGGGCTATCGTTCATCCTGCAACAAGACGTGGCACCGAGCATCCTGATGGGATGGTGGCTTGCAGGTACAGATCTGGCTTCGCCCAGTCCCTGCGGTCCATTCTGCGAGCAGCATGCAGGCGACGGCGGGCGCTACGAGGCTGTGTCGTTTTGTGGTCGGGGTGGTGAAACTCGCCAAGTATCAGACAGGGTCTCAGACCATTCACCCGGTTTGGGGACACCGCCCGCTGTACGCCTCTAATTTTAAGATGACGGTGCAAGAACCAGATATTCTTGTCGTCTTATGATCTGTTGAGTTCGTAGATCTGAGGTCTATCTTCAGCTCATGGTGTATTGCTGTGCATCAATAAGCATCCTCACTTCTTCCATCCTTCGCTAGAACCCATTGAAGATATGAGGGGTGAAATGTAAAGTTGAGGTGCGGCAAGGGTGAAAAGCGACCTTAGTGCCTTAGTGGGGCTCGCCATTCCAAGCACTTAGGTACGAACCACGGATGTATCACACACGTATCTTGTAGGCGCCGAGGCGTCTAGCAAAAACATGACTTGTTACCTTAAGAAAAACCGCCATCGCCGTGATATTGACCTCTAAATCATGATTTCATTTAGTATCCATTGCAACTTTTTAATGTACAACCGCCCAACATGAATCGTTTTGAAACTTTTGAGTAAGAATTGGTATCAAGCAAAATCGTAATCTAGATGAAAGTAGAACATCCCCAGCTTCTGCGGCATGTACTGCCATGCGCCTAACAACCGGTACAAAAGCCTTTATGCCTTGCGCTTCTTTAGGGGAGGCGCTTCATCACCGTCGTCGTCGTTTTCACCCTCACCTTCGTCCATTTCTTCGTCGTCTTCTTCAAAGTCGAAGTCGCTGATCGCATCCGCCTCTTGCGCTTGTGCTTTTTGACCAGTTAGCATATAATCCGCATGTGTACGTAATGAGGGATATGGCGGGACTCACTAAAGTACTTGATGGCGCTCGGCCAGAGATCTTCGCTGAATGCGACAGCCAGGTCATCGCCATCAGGGAATATCTCGAGAGCTAGAGGGTCATATTCATCATCCCCCTCATCATCATCATCCTCGTCCTCTTCCGCCTCATTCATTTCGGGTTCCTTGCCCTCGCTCTTGTCGGCGCGTCTCTTCTTGTCTTCCTGAACTGCGGTGGCGCTTTCCTCGGCAGAAATATCCTCACCCCGATAACCGAACCAGCAGAAGAATGATACACCACCAAGACCGAAAGTATCGATCTTCTCACGGAGAGCCTTTTGGTCGGCCGTCCAATCTTCGGGCTTAGTCTTCTTCTTGTCCTTGCTCGCTCCATTTGCCTGACCCTGCTTCTTGTCTTGCTCCCAGACCTTGACAGTCAGATCGAGCAGTCCCTGCGTCAAGTCCTTTCCGGTCTTCCACTTGATGGGGACAGGCTCGCTGACAAGCCCTGCGTAGCCGTTCTTGGAGCGGCGATACCAGAACTTCTTCTCGAGAACCTTGTCCTCGAAGTACTCGTTCTCGGCAAATTCCAACTTAACGGCGATGCTACGGGGGTCGCCCTTGCCTCCATTTTCGATCTCAAAGTGAGAAACAGAGACAGAGTTCAATGAGGAGAGGAGCACAGCAGAGTCACTGGGCTGGATGTATTGGTCGACGTCAGGGGGAGCCTGCTCGACGACCAAGGGCCAGAAGTTGGGGATCTTAGCAACAAGCTTTTCCCTCTTCTCATAGAGGGGTTTGGTGAGAACGTATTGTTGGCGAACTGAGACCATGTTAACAAAAAAACGAGCAAGGTGTGATTGTGGTGTCACAATGTAAGCAACAATCGACTCCACGGAATCGAAAAGGTGAGCACTTACTTATCTCGGTCTCAACGTCCTCGAACTCTCTCTCCAGTTCTGCCAGTCCCTCGTAAGTGGCATTGATCTCTTCAACAATGTCGGCCATTGTTTTGAAAGTTATTGAAGAGCCGGATACGAATTGATAACTTGGTAAAGTACCGGGGGTGGAATCGAAACGAAGAGGGAAAAATGACCAGTAATCTCTATCAAAAGATTTACGACAACTCCGATACACAAAAAAGCAGTAAAGAGTCGGGAGCTATGGTGGAGCTGGGGGAATGGGTACAGAGTATAAATTTTTATCCGCCATCAATTTGACCTTCCAAGGTTGTCATTGGTCGGCACCCCGGAGCTTGTTATGCAACCCTTTAAAGCATCTCGAGCTGGCACCGCCCTAATGACGTGATCTTAGTCTTGGCAAGGAAAGCTACTGTACGTAGATCGGATTTCACCATTGTACCTACCTCACTTCTCCAACAATCCGATCAGGAGATCCGATTTGAGGCTATATTATCACGAAGTAGAGCCTAGAATAGGCTATTCAATTGGGCTACGCTCTAGAGACTCAATGCAGCCAAGCCCATTTGCCTGAACCAATCGTTTGAAGGTATTGCTATCAATTGGTTGAGATAGCAGTGACACAAGCAAAGTTGCAGTTCAGCAAGACTCCCAAGTTTACTGTTAAGCTTTCTAGGTTTCCCCATTCAGGACCCATTTTCAGGGTCCGGCACAGATTAAGCAGATGGGTCTTGGCGGGGGAATTCCGGTGGGTCGGATCTCCACAGGCCCCTGGAACTACCCCATTAATCAGGCGGTCGCAAGGGGCAGAATAGAAAAAGATTATCATTATCGTCTTGATTCTTATCGCGAGGCAACGCGATAGCCCGGCTTCTCTCGCGACCATTCGATCTAATAGTATCGCGACACCCAAATCAACGCCACACAGCATGAACAGTTTCCCAGGCATGAGTGTCCCTTCGGGGGGCACATACGATCCCAACGACCCCAACATCAAGGCGGTTTGTGTCCTTCACCTGGTGTTGCGCACGACGCTTGCTGACCCAGCTTCCAGATGAACAAGATGATGGAGTCTTGCTTCGGCAAATCCGTGATATCTGGCGTCATGGGTTTTGGTATGGGTGGTCTTTTCGGAATGTTCATGGCATCTGTACGTCCTTCCGTTCCCGCTCACGAGCGCATCTCCTCTACCTACCCCATCCACTATTTTCCTTGTTTCCCGGATAGCGTTTTGCGCCACCTATGTAAAACACCCTATGCTCATACTTTTCCAGATGTCTTACGACACGCCGTTCCACACCCCCGGCGCACCAGGCGCAGCCCCGAAACCTATTGCCGAGCTCCCGATGCGCGAGCAACTGAAAGTCGGCTTCAAAGACATGGGCGCGCGATCTTACAGCACAGCTAAGAACTTCGGCAAGGTCGGCCTGATGTTCAGCGGAATAGAATGCGGCATCGAGGGCTTCCGAGCAAAGAACGATTTAGCGAACGGCGCCGCGGCCGGGTGTCTTACCGGCGGTATACTGGCTCGGAGCGGCGGCCCGACCGCCGTCGCGGGTGGATGCGCTGCCTTTGCGGCCTTCAGCGTGGCCATCGATGCCTATATGCGATCGCCAAAAGAGGAATAGACCGGGACAACGAAAGACAGAAGAGTGTAATTATTAGAAGAGGTGGTTGTACAATTATCGACCTTGTATCACCTGGCGCACTGGGATCTTGCATAGCATTACGGCGTTCTTTGGGATGACTCTTATAGAAGTTGCAACGACATCTCCACTTGGAATTTTGAGGTGTGGTTGGAACAGGGCGAGCCACCCAGTGTTAGAGAGATTAGACCGCTGGTAATGCGGCTTATAAAGCTACCTAGTATACCCCAAGCTCACATAAAATCATCAATGCCAGACTTGCTTAGCTGTGCATTCTCAGTGCTACCTCGTGAAGTTGTCAAGGAATTGGAACAGCATCATTACCACCCATTCGTAAAAATTGTTTTACATCCGCAAATAAGGGGTACCCGAGCGGCTAGATAAGTGTGTAACGAACCTACAAGAACCGGGTGTGAGATACGCTCCACCTGTATTTTGAGTTCATGGCACCGCTGTTAGGCAATTGATGCACAGTGACAGCAATATACAAGGATTGCTTTCCATGTGTTCATCAGGAATAGATGATGTAAACTATAAATATGACTATACGCCAGGATCCAGGATTAATTGAACCCGTAATGTCGAGGAACCCTATATAAGTAACTTTACCCATGCGGGCAAACGTGGTTTGTACTACGTGTGACAGTATGTCAAATGCTGGAATGCTGCCATGCAAAGTACTATAATCCATAGCCGAAACCATATCGTGGGAAATGTTAGTCAATACCAACGATTCTATACAACTGATCATGGCCCCATTCTCTATTCTACGAAGCTCGATCTGATCCGATGCCCTCCTTTCCTCTTGTGCACACATCGTACATAAGTACACCACATCTCCCTCAACAATATTAGTTTGCCGAGAATATTTATGGAAACGAGGTATAAGGTATGAGATATACGGAGTAGAACGGCAATATAATTCATGAGGCGTAGTCGGGCGTATACCACATCTAGGGAGCGCCCTAACAACCCGAGTGTGAGACATCTCTACAGTGAAATCGAATTCGCATGAGGTATACTTCAGGCATGAAACATATTAAGGTCTATGTATACGTTCTTCGTCTTCATGTTCATTGATCACCAATCCTCCCTGGCAGACTTTTCCGAATAATCCGTGCAAGTATGGCCCAAACCACGACTCCTTACTCCAGTATCAGTCTACGCAGAGTGCCGCCCGCCACTAGTCATCTCAATCATACATTAATTCTCTATCCCGTTGTTCGCCAGATTGGTAGCAGCATTTGGGCTCGAGTCACTCGCGTGATTTAAAAGCGACATCTATCTCGCCTGGTAGACCTCGAAAGCTCCGAATTCCCAGAAAGCATTCTCAAAGGCGCTGGGGTTGTTGGCGACATAGTCCTGGCAATTGCTAGGGCCTGTGTAAACTGATAGTCAGCGTCTACTTCCTCCGGGCTGTGTGTAAGTCATCATAGAATTGAGGAGTACTTACATCCACTTTGCGCATATACACTCCCAGCATATTGTCCACATAGATCGATGTTAGCGATAATGCTCTGATTGCGGAAGTGCGACGCCATGTCGCAGTCTGTGTTCGGGAAATCTGCAGAGGCCTCGCCCCAGGAGCTGGGATCGGGTTGTTTAGCCGTGATATCAGCAGGAATGGCATCTCGTCCAAACTGCCACACGCGGATGCCTTGGTCGCGCCACTCCATCGCGGTGATACCTCCTTGCAAATTGTTGTAGTCTGAGCCGAACGAGTTGGTTGGGCCACTAACGCCACAGCCCGCGTTGTCTTCGGTTCCGTTGTAGCAGTTCCCGTGTAACGACGAGCCGGACATTTTTCGCTTGACGCCTCCCACCGAGCAGCCTTTCGTCGTATGTAGCGTTATTTGATTGCCATCGACAGCCTGGTTCACCGCCTCCATCACGTCGATTTCGCCGTTGTCCGGCCAGTTACTTTGGTCGACAAGCCACAATGCCGGCCACGTACCACAGCCGTAGGGGGTATGCCTCACGTCGAAGATAAAGAGGCCGTTGTTGTACTGGCTCTTGGACTCCACGCGCACTGAAAAACGACCTGTCGATGCATCGGGATTTGAACCAGGTCCGACGCTGGTGTCCACTCGCAATACGGCCGTGCTCTCGGAAGCGTAAGTAAGGTTCTAAAGAACATTAATTAGCTATATTTGACGTCGGCGCGGCGACATAAAATGCATGTTCATACTAGTTGCGCGGCCTGTTCCTTGGGGACGTAGTGCACGAATCCTTGTGCTGGGTCATACCCTACGAAGTAATCAAACTTATCGAAGAATGTAGATCCAGAGTCTGCGCTAATGTGTCAGTCGAAATACGCGATAGTTCGTCCGGCCCGTCGTCGGATGGACTTAAGACTCACACTCGTCAGCTAATGCGTAGTCGAGTTTTGAATAATTGGGATATCGGTTGGCCTCGGTGACCTTGACGGGCACAACGATGACAATGATGAGAATTATCGCAGCGATCACACCCACTATCACCCACGTCCTCCTGCTCCAATACCTAGGCTTCCGCCACGACTGATTCTCTGCGTAGCCCATAGTCGGTCGTGACCTGTGCCCCGTCTGGTAATGAGATGGCGATCTAGTTGTTGGTTCGACAGAACCGTTGTCCCGGAATTGAAAGGTAGTAGGTCTAGCCCGCTCTTGATAAGGTGGGGGGTCTTCCCAACGCATGGTATTTGTATTTAGCTCTTTATCTATTGCTGCAATAACGAACTCTGTAACAACCAAGCGAGTACGATCTGTGCAGCCAACAGGAACGGGGCCAGGACCAGGTAGGTAGGTACTGGGCAGTAATGGGACACTTCTGGCCCATTAAGGTGCAATCAATAAGCCGGGTTTTTGCTTAAATATGACGGCTTTGCACTTCTTCGGCTGCGTCCGTTGGTCCCGCAACCCAAAAAGACGGAAATGGCACGTTTCTGCCTAGACAGGATGGCTAACAGCTAAGTCGTACGTATAACTATAGTAGTGTCACTACTGTTGGCACCCATGCGTGTTTTATTGGAGTCGAGTGTGGCCCAGACAACAATGCCCTGGAAAATAATCGGGACAGGCAAGGGGAATACGAGGTTTCGGCCGAGTAAGATCTTACTATTTATTGCGCCCTCGACCAGGCGAATCTATGCGTAGATAAGGTTTTGATAAGGTTTCTGTCGACAGGCCGTGATGTGATGTGTGATGGGAAGAAGCATGGTAGAGGTAAAGGGGTGATTGGGTACCGTGCTGGGAGCTTCAACGCGGACCGAGACGAGCAGCACCTTTTTGAAACAGTTGATGCTGGATAAGCAACTACCTGGCCAACTTAGCCTTGGGTAGCCACGAGCAACCACACCTACCTAGGTACTATGCGACTGCACAATTTCACAGATCTTGCCCCTGGAACTGGCCATCTATTACGCGTGGAACCAATCATATACCTTTGTGGTTCATGTTTATCCACGTTCTTTAATCGCGTTGGGTACAATGCGTAACATAAATACGTAACATCACGCGCGAATTCTATTAGTGCCAGGTACAACTCTCTAGCGACGGTGTTTCTGAGGCGACAAAACTACTAGGAATGTGGGCCACATGTTTTACAACAGCAATTGGCGACATCTGAAAGGTACGAAGTCTGAAAGTGGGGTAATACCGCGTCATCGTAGACACAGCCACTCGACCCCCACCATTTGCGACAGCCAGATCGATGCTGTTAGACTCGATTAGTACGAAATCATCAGGTAATCTCGGCTGAAATGCAGGGCATTTGTTCCTTTGTGACGGAAAGACGTGCAGACGCTAATTGAAACGCAATCACTCGCTCGTTTAGAAGGTAGGCTGGGCAAAAGCTCTTTACCATTCTTGTACAGATCGTTTTCTTGTAGTGTACAAAATACCGTAGACCAGCCCGTGCTTTGTCATGAAAGGGACTTCAATCCAAACCGCAGAACATGTCTACTCATTGCGAATTTGTGGGCAGAACGTTGGTCGAGCATATAACCATGGTGGCACCTTCAACATGATTAGAAGGAAGACACCCCTGTCTCCATATCTCGTCTAGCTCGCTCCATACGAAACCGACACAGAAGGCTGTATATCGGAATAGCTCAGTCTTCATCGTCCTCTACTCTTGCGCGTTTGGGTTCCCTCGACTCCCCATCCTGCAAACCATAACCTCTTTTGGATGAAGAACTTTGGTCCACTTCGGCCATAAATTTGTCCATCTGGAACGGGTCATTACCGGCGCCGTCGCGCTCGAATTGCACTGGACCCTCCCGAGCCTGTTTGGTTGCCAGGTTAGCATGGCCCATATATAGAAACAAAGAAGAACTTACCTCCGCATCTGCGGCTCCTTTAAATGTGCCACGACCCAAGGCTTCGCCAAAGCGGCTTGTCTTTTGAATCTTGGCCATTTCCTTATCACCGGCAGCCTCGTCGTCAAAGTCCTCCATATTCTGGCTGGGACGGTAAATGCTGTTGATTGCGTCCTGAGCTGCGAAAAGGGGCTTGTCGTAGGGGTTGTCCTCATTGAATCCACTATCAAACCCACTCGATTGGTTGAAAAGCCGCGAGTCGTACATTGATTCCGCCTGTGCCGTGGGTTTCGCTAACCCAAGCGCTATCTTCTCTGAGATATCACGGTTCTGCTCTCGTGCCATGACTTGTATCCGTCTTTCCGTACCCATTCGCGACTGCCTTAATTTGCGTTCCTCATCCCGGCGTTTTTCTGCACGTGCCTTTTCTCTTTCCCGAACTTCTGAGTCGTCACTTTCAGATCCAGAGTCTGAATAGCTGTAGCTTCGTGAACGAGACCGTGAATCACGTGAATCGCGGGGACTTCTCCGTTTTGATGCGCCAGCTCGTTCCTGTCGGGCCTTTTGAGCCAGCATTCGTAAACTGTCTTCTTTCTGGGCCTTTTCTTTCTCTGCGAGCCTTTGCTGCATAAGAGCGCGCTGTCTAACTTCCTCGCGAGCATGTCGGTCGGCCATAAATAATGCCTCGGAAAACTGCGCGAACTTATCATTTATGGTAACGTCTTGTAGACCTCTTCCGTCTGCAGCCAGTCGCTTGTCGAGCGGTACTGTGAAACCACCCTGTTATAACACTGGAGTCAATAATGTCCACTTATGGTAAAATTGGTTAGGGTTTCGGGAGCTTGCAGGAGTAGCAAGAGAAAAAAATGCCCGTTAAGGCAATTTATGGCTCTCAGACATGCCAAAAGGGGGAATAAAAGACTACAGGGGACTAACGGGGTTCTTCCAGTTTGATACGGTAGGGGGTATCTTCCAGTTTTCCTGATCTGCGGCGGTCAGTTTTCGGGTCGGCGACCGTAGTATGGGAGGCGGTGGACTCGGGGGACCCTTAAATCTCTCATCAGTAAAACAATAACAATAGGTCTTCTAAGGAGCACCTACCCGAGGAATCTTCTTGTGTTTAAATTTTGGCGGTTCCATAGGGTCTTTCTGTCGCTCTACGATCTTGATAACGCGATCTTGTTTCTTTGAGTTGTCTCCCATTTGGTTGGCAGGGGTATATCGAACAAAAGTCGCCTCTCTTCTTGTGGTGAGATTGAGATTCTTCGGTTTTTGGGCAGAGACAGCTTGACCAACGAGTGCGGCTAAAGCAGCCGCGGTCTTCTCTTTCGTCTTCTCCACTTGGTCCTCACTGGGCCGGGCCAAGCTTATCTGTCCTGCGTCTGCCTGCTGTCTCAATGGAATGAGGTCTGAGAAGGAAGCATGGACAATCCGACCCTCGGCATGGCCCTGGTCGTCTTGGTAAGTACAGCGCGAATCAGTACGTCGCAGGATATCAGAGCCTACCTGTCTCGCAATAGCATCGTATTTCACTTTTCCCTCGGCTGAAACCTGTATCGCGAGCGCATTACTTGTTCCCGACCCTTTCCCAAAACTGGGCGGCGTCTGCACCACAGGAATCTCGGGAAAAGCGCCCCCATCCCCGAAATCCTCCTCGGTCCTAGGGCGCCATCCAGCACGCTGACCATATGGAGGTGGGCCCGTCCGACGAAGAACAATTTGGGACTCGTCTATCTGGCCCGGTCCAAGAATACGGGGCCCTTTCTGTTGCGCGTAGGTTGGCGTTTCTTCATCTTCACCAGTATATCTCGGTTTGGGCAAAGCTGCGGCGAGGGATGCAGCCATTGCGTGAGAAGGGTGTCGTGTCGCCACGAATGAACGAGGGGAGCAACGATTGTCGCGGGAGACTACGGTGTTTCAGAGCGATCGATATATCTTATTAACGGCTTGAACTATTCCAATCAAGCGCAGCGTCAAGAGAGTTGGTATAGATGGCGGCGCTGCTGCGCGTTTCGTTGCGAGCTTGTTCGAGTAAGAATTTCCGGTTGAAGTTATGGTGAAATCCGAGGCTGCAGGACTGTACCTAGGTAGGTGGGTCCATCTAGACAAACACTGTGGCTGATGGTGTACTAGCTGCGCCACAAATATTACGGTCTTTATGTAAGTACCTAGGTACTATGACAACCTTGAAGCAGCCAGTACCAACATTACCTACGACGTAAGTACGTATATACGTAGTCTCAACATCGAGCGAGCGAGGAAGATTGACTATTTACCAATTTTAAATTGTTGGTTTGGCCTACGGGTTCACCTACGGGCTCACCTACCAAGTCAGGCGACTCTACTTTAAACGTCAAACCACGATGAAGCCTCACATAGCATAGTCTTTTCGAATTGCACATCTAGGTAGGTTACTTGCCCTTAGGTATTTAGTCATCGATTTCATCTGTACCCCAACGCTTCCGAACCCTTTTCGATGCCTGTAGTCCATCACCACGCGCCGGTTATCAGCCAGTGTCCGCTCGTACGCCTCAAAAAACGCCTACTCATTATACAAGCTACTGTTCTACTTCATACATAGCCCTTCCTCGCGCCCTGAAATCAATCGTTAGCAAAGGGCACTTAGCCTCATCATTAAATGTGGGATCCTGTAATAACGTACCTGGAAGAAGAACCTCACGATGAATACTTGGAGGCCGCCCATGGCAATCACCATAACAATTTGGATCAAACTGAAGTTCGCAATTCGTGACTCTGTGCTTCGGACGGTACTGAAGTTTCGGTTCTCCCGGGTGCGGAAATATTTCTGGTTGCGGGTAATAGTAGAGAGCAGGCCAGAAATCTTGTAGATCGATTCCTCAAGCGCGCTGGTCTGTTCTGGCGAAGAGCCTTGCTTCGCAGGAAGCTGTGCACGCACTTCATCCTCCACCTGTAGTGATGTCCTGTTAGCCGTCTCGTCGCGATCTGGATGGCGAAGGGGGACGCACCGCGATTTCGAAGTCGACAAATTTATCCGAGTATGTGCTCATCGCATTGTTGAAGCAAAACTTGTAGTCGCCCATCTCATTTGCCGTGAAGACAAAATCTCCCTGCCGCTCTTTCTCGCCATTCAATATAACTTTGTCGGACGGGCCCGTAACTTCGTAGTCGATATCGAAGGATCCGCCGGATTGCACCTATGGAATACTGTCAGTGTGCCCTTACAAATGTTCGGCCATCCGTAACGCACAGCGAAATAAAATGCGATCTTTTGCCCTTGCTTGTGGGGAGTTGTAAAGAAACAGGCCCGCTCGTTGGCTTGTATTTTGTATGTCAAAGCAGTCGCCGACACCAAGGAGACCAGCCAGGCAAGAAGCCCGACTGATAATAATGTTGTCTTCATTTTGCGTTGCGTGGCCGGTGGATTGCAAAATCACCACTGACGTCTTCTAGGGAATAGCTGGTCGTAAACACTCAAGACCTCCAAACTGCCACCCTGTCGTAATGCGGCGGATTATTCCAAGGACCGATCGGTTAGGGACATGGAGTGGGGACCGCATTCCAGCTCTCTCGATAATGGCCGCGCTTTGGCTTAACTTAGGGACCTACCTAGAGGAGTGGGTACGTGTAGAGATACCTAGGTAGGGTGGGGACCATGTACCCACCTTTTCTCTCCGGCAGAAACCGTACTAGCCATATACAGCAATTTCATGAGACTCACTCTGCTTCACACTTCGAATAGAGGGGCTCTGATAAGCTAGCTATGGAGCTCCCCAGTCCTGCCCAGTGGAAACTTTATTTACGGGTGGTGTCGTCACAAGCAATTCAAGTGCCGGTCATCAAGCCAATCCGTACTCGCCTTGCGATGTAAGACATCGGCCTTCTAGACAACCGTCTTCTGCGACGTTTAAACAAATGCGACGCTGCTATTCCACATTACACTTCTATCAATTTGATTCTCGTCTTCACGTTTTGGCAACCTTCTCGTCAGGTTAGGTCCTGAAACACGCCGCGATCTAGCTGGAGCACCGCGCGGAAATTCGTCTGTCTCGCCGTTGTCTCACTCGTTCGCCGCTTCAACATGGCGGCGCGGAGTAGAAAAGTAGCTGCCATGGCATCGGGCAGTCTCCGACTTGCCACCTATTTCTTTCTCCGATGGGTATGACCCCATTCTCCCGGGTGCGATGTGAATCTGCGATACTGACTATTTACCAGGCCGCGGTCCCTGTAGGTCAACAAGCCCATCTCGGGCATTAATTACGTTCGGCCACAAATCAGTCTGTTGCTGACTATGAAAAGCCCCTCCTACCGGCGATTTATACCCTGTTCGCTATCTATGCCACGGCCTCCGTCTCGAACTACTTCACAGAGTCGAAATACGATGTAGTGGACGACGTCGATGTGGCAGTGAGAGAGAATGTCCTTAATCAGGATGAGATTGACGAGGGGAAAACGGACGAGGCAATCGTGGAAGAAGAGGTTGCTATTGAAGAAACGATTGCCGTTACCGAAAAGCCGCCTAATCGCTTAAAGACCCTCCTCACTGGTGCCCCGAGTCCTAACAGCCTCCTCTTCACAATACTTACATTTTTGGTGAACGTGGCATGTTTGGCAATGGTCACCGACTTCGTGTATTCGCCAAAATGGTATCATCCTAGTCACGATTTATCCTTTGCCAGAGTAGGCTACGTTTCCTCAGAATCGGCAAGGCTGTTGATCCGAGAACCAGACCAGGCGAAGATGCCTATTACAGTGCAGCTGCATGTTAAGGACGCTCAGGCGCCGTTCGACAACCCATTGTGGCAAGTCGTTGGGAGCGTCGAACAAACCACTGAGGATTCCGATTATACTGCAGTCGTTACATTACCGCTCGCTCATTCTAAACAGCGGGTATACGAGTGGACCACCTCTAATAACCATTCAGGCGAGTTTCCTGCTGCTCCAAAGCCGGGAGTCATGCCAGAATTGTTTGACGGCAAATTTACATTCTTATCCACGTCTTGTATCGTGCCAAGACTCCCATATAACCCTCTAGACCACCCACTGGCTTTTCCCGGGATGAAACATCTGGCGAAGATCCTACCGGGTCTTGGCGCGCAATTCATGCTTTTCCTTGGAGACTTTATAGTGAGTAATTCCTAGTCGTTTTCATGTGTGTAATTGATAGGATACTGATCTATATTGTTCGTGGCGCAGTATATAGAAGTACCGCAACGATTTGGGCAATCTGTGGAAAACTATAGACAGAAGTATCGACAGGTGTATGCGTCTCCCGATTGGCCTGCTATCGGCCAAAACCTCAGCTGGATTCATGTTCTCGACGATCACGAGATCTCCAATGATTGGGATCAACGGTCTACAGGAGTCTACGAAACCGCAGTCGATCCATGGCATCACTATCAGACTGCTGTGAACCCCCCAGAAGCAAAGAGGGCTGGCGGCGCTGGTCTTCTCCCTCGCAGTGGAGCCACTTACTTTTCATTTACTCAAGGTCCTGCATCGTTCTTCATGCTCGACACTCGAACATACCGTTCGAAGAACTCCGAGCCTTTTGATAGCCTTAATAAAACAATGCTTGGGGAGACGCAGCTTGAAGATTTCCTCGCCTGGTTGCGCCGTCCTGAGCCAATGGGGGTGAAGTGGAAGATTGTCGCT
Source organism: Xylaria longipes (assembly GCA_025201785.1). NCBI lineage: Eukaryota > Fungi > Ascomycota > Sordariomycetes > Xylariales > Xylariaceae > Xylaria > Xylaria longipes. The sequence continues at coordinate 153,782 of MU619767.1, forward strand.
AGCTCCGTGCCATTTACTAAGAACTGGAGAGTCAATACCAGAGATACCTGGGGTGGCTTTCTCGCCGAACGTAGGAAGATACTCGAAGCCATGTGGGATGCCGGCAATCTCGGCATAGGCGTCGTTGTTCTGTCGGGTGACCGCCACGAGTTCGGTGCCACAGCGTTCCCCCCTCCACAGGATAGCAAGTGGCCCGAAACTGTCACAGTTCACGAATTTTCAGTGAGCCCACTTAATCAGTTCTTTTCACCCATTCCTACCTATATGCAAACAGATGACGAGGATGTGAAGCTCAAGTAAGTTCCTCCAAAATAGTGGCTGTGCCTTGTGATACGGTTATTGACGCGCTTAGATATATCAATTTCGGGAGTTCCAAATTCGGTGCCATTACGATCGAGAAGCTCTCAAATGAGCAAAGTAGCTTGAAGTAGTGCGTATAAAAACCCGCCGTGCCTGATCCCTTAGTCCCCTTGTTTCGTATGATCTAGGAAGTTCTATCATGTGGGACTTGGAGATCTCGACTAACATGTTTTACACACGCAGCTCTACGTATATTGACGGAACAAACGCGTGGAATTTGACGATTCTGTCGCCGGCCACGGCCTATGCTACTCGAGTTGGGGGTTCCCTATGGGATAGATTGAGAGGACTTTGAGGCCTCTCTAGTCTGAGACGTCATACTCTAGTTGTACCTCATACAAACTCGGCATCAATCGCTTCTGGGGGAGTTGGATATAGACCGGCTACTGCAAAGGATGTTAGGCGCGTTTCACGTACTGGAAATCAACTTGTTATAGAGCAGCAGTAACGCAGCCACGAAATTCTTCTTCATCACCGTCTCGAACTACTCTTCCAACCCCCTGTAGCAAACCTGTGAATCGTCACTGTTCCAACGCAACCTCCCTAGCTCCGTATCCATTTCTTGTCATTATTCTATACAGACTCTGACATTACTTTTCCCCCCTTCAGCCCTACATCTAAGCCGCGACTTGTATTCAGAATCTTCCTCTTGAACTTTCTACTGCTACCTCGCCGTGGGACTCGTGGACGATATTGGCCTCCACCTCTTGGTCCCTTCATCTTCTCTCGACTTAGTGCTCGTACCGGTATCTTAGGAACCTCTTCACCCTCCTCTTCCACCTCGTAAATAGGCGGTTCGTGAGAAATTGGACGGGGTTGCGGTTTCATCTTGCCCCGGTTGTAAGCGGTATGTGCATGTGGCGCATAGTGTTGGTCGTCGTTTGGCAGTTGAAGCGGCTGAGGAGCCGTGGCCGGATACCGGGGATATGTTGGGTTGGGCGTAGAGACCAGGAATGTTTGGGGTGGAAGCGCTGGGGTCCTGTTGCTAGTGTCTTGGTGCATTCCATTTAACGAGCTGGCTATGTTGAACGGTATGCTTTTTCTCCGAAAATGCTTGTCGTTGTCACAATGGTAGCCTGGTTCTGGTTCCACTTGCTCGCTTGTCAAGGGACTGTGGTCTGCGTTCGATACGGCGGTATTCGCGGTAGATAGTTTGCCCTCCCGGCTGCCATTGACAGAAATATACAGGCCTCCATCCATTGGACGTGGCCCGATTGGGCGCTTACCACGGGTGTCTAGGGGGAAATTGTCAGATTTGCCCGTAGAATTCAACGACGGGTCTTAGATGGTCTCTCATATCTTGCGTACCCATCTTCGGAGACATGCCAATGGGCCACGGAGAAGCATTGGCTGCGTCTTCACGTCCGCTTTGCTTACCGCTTTCAGCTGGTGATCTCGGTGCTGCTGCGCTTCTGGCGGGAGCCTCTAGGAAGGGGCTTGGAAATTGTCGCGGCCCCGTCCTCACTGAGCCCGGTGATGATAGTGGTGAAGGTTCATGTGCCTGTAAGTTAACGCTAGAGACCTGACTTGAGATCTCATGCCTATGCATATATTGTGGCTCCTTTTTCCATCAGTTGCTATTTATCTAACGCAAATCAGACGGGGCTGCTCAAAGTGGCACTTACTCTTCTTGGTAGGCCCTGTTGTATAGGCGTCCCCAGGTGATTCTGTGGACCTGCCGTGTGGTAATTGTTGCTCGTTACGAATGGAGGCCGTCCGAGATCCCCTGTTAGAGGCGATTCGAGTGTATTCCGGATATCGCGAGTATAGGGCGGAGAAAATGTTTGTTTCACGTAGAGTTTAGATGCCATACTTGTTGGTATAGATCTATTGTGTTCTCCGCCACTAGGAAGCTGGTCTGCCTCTAAGTCACCCTCTCGTGCTGGATTTGACGGCCCTGGGCGACTCGTTTCATCGGTCTCTCGCTTATGCTGCTGCGCTGAGTGACGGTCTTGTTGTTGATCTGACCCTGCCAGTTCGTAAACCATATTCTGCCCCTGGGCAACATTTTGCCGCTCTTCGGTTTTGTTTCTGTAAGTATTGGGACTAGGCGCTGGGTCTCGAAGTACATCCGAAGGAATTATGCCACCTCCAGAATCTCGAGGTCTAGCATGGCTAGTCATAGCAGTATTGGGTATGAAGGAGGCAGAGTGTCTCTCAAACCTGCGGGCGATATTCCTAAAATGATCCCCAAGGTGGCGATCGGAGTGGCCCGTAGGATCACGAGGATTGCTAATGTGAGGCCGGAATTTTCGGAAGTAAAGGTACATGAATCCGATTGAAAACAGCACAAAAAATGAAAGTAGTATACTCGATATAACGATGGTCCCTTGACGTGGTATAGGCTTGTCGAAGGCAAGTGTCGACGCGAGAATGGCACCAACCGAGAAGATGACGAGACAGAGGCTGCAAAAAGGAATTATCTTATATGTGATGTCTCGCACAGCTCTCGTGCTGTAGCTGGTATCACGTTGCCAGCCTCTTCCTGCTATTCCCCTCTCTGCGTCGCCTTCAACTGGGCCCGAGTTCGAGTGAGTTGCCATTGTCGGGTTGCTTGTTCGGGTTAAAGCAGGAATTGCTCCCAGTAGTTATATTGAAGTTTGCGACCTCGAGCTGCTTGTACAGTCCTTAGGAGCGAGGAACAAAGAAAAGCTAGGCACGCTTCGAACCATACTGCATGTTCTACGAGAAACATGTCGATGGTGGTGTTTTACCTCCCAGAGTTCCATAGTCTAATGTCCGATAGTCAGTCTTACAGAATGTAGGAGGTTCTACTACAAGGTAACCTAATACAACGATTATGCTAATCTCATGAGACTACATGTATGGGTAGCGAAAACACCGGCATTGGAACAAGGAAAGTAGTGTGTGTATATGTAGATTCGTTCAGGGGAGGTATTTGGGCCCTTTGCCCAGCAATCATACGGCCGACAACTTGACAAAGTAAGTGAAATTTGACTTTTCAGGACGAAAAGTTGTGTTATTCTTATGCTCCTTAGCGCCTCGTAATGCTAATGGGGAAATAGTCTTTAACACGAGTTTGTATTAGATGTAACAAGTGATACTCACAAACTACTAGAACCCGGCGAAGAAAAGTCCCGAGTACTAGTTTAACCCTATTTGCGGAATAAAGTAGAGTTGTATTATTTCCGGATTTATAGTACGTAAACTCGTCGAAACATTTTACCAGCAACATGGCTCAGACCTACAGCGTTAATGGCGAAACCCCAACATACGCAATCAATGGCGCTGTTCTTATTAACTTCAATAATCGTGTTCATTTTATCCCACGAACAATCCTTCAAATGCCGTCTTTACGTCGAGGTTCTTTCAATTTCACAAACGTTGGCTCTTTGGAGGGAGTGTGGTCTTCCTCATTTTGCCTGCCAGGATCGGCAAATATCGGGAGAATGGTAGGTAGGCCATCTCTTAGTCACTGGGCTTGTGAGGGCTAACGATCGGTATATTGCTATAGGAGACGCGCGTCTATCGTATGAAGTTACGATTACGTGCAAAATGAAAGAATCTTGACAGAACCTGGATGTGACTTGGTACCTAGTAGGAAGAAACTAGGTCTACGCTTCGGGTGAAGGTTCTGTAACATAGTACAGTCATTAGTGGGGCCCACTGGTCATGTGACCTTACAGGGCTATTCGAGCGCTCGTTGATTCGTGACTCAGTCGACATTTTCAAAGCACGGGCTTGTCTATGATAAACTGAGATGCGACAAGCGTGTTCTGGATTCCACATGTCTGTCTGAAGCTTGATATTGAATACGTGTTAGGAGTCAGCTACTAGGGCAGATCCTACTCCCAACAATCTAATTATTGCCCAGCCAAACTGAACGCCACCTAATCTTGTTCCCTTTCCTAAAATAAATTACGCGTAAGAGATACGCGACCTAGAGCTACTGTGGTAAATGGAAGTGAAACTTGACTTTTCTCTTGGTACCAGTAGTTCGATCCCAACAGATGTATAAGTCTCGAGAATCACTGCTGTACTTTGATCGGTTGAGCTTCTTGATTGGTCTGTGACTACAAACCACGGTACTAGTAATTCAGCTCCCAGCCGCTAAAATATCAAAAGACAAGGAGATTTTTACTTTTGACTATTTTGAACAAGCAGACACATTGCTGCTTTAAAAGCGTTGTTACTTGGGAAGATAAAAGCTATGAACAATGCGTTGTCTAACATGACGAAATTCCCAAGGAATTGTGGTAGCCTGCTGCCAGTCAGCCAACCAAGATGGTTCCAAGAACGAGTTTCCGATATACCATGACAGCTTTCAGATTCGATATGCATTCTCAGCGGGCTATTATTAAAATATAGAAGATAGCCTGCATAGCATACAGTACGAGCACGATAAGTATCTTGCACTTTTAAGGCGATCTTGGGTCCCAGAAAAAGGACCCTTACTCTAAATAATCATAATCATCGTTCTATCTACCAGGGTACCGCATAATCTGGTGAAATTCGTATCGACACTACTGCAGCCAAGAAAAGATAAAGAGCCCTAATTGGTCAGAACCTGCTAACTACCAAAATCTGCTGACTAACAGTATAAATGGACCTAAATTATTCCGGGGCAAACCAATCAAAGCCCTTTATTTCTTCTTGGCTGCAGTAGTGTCGGTACGAATTTCACCAGATTATGCGGTAGGTAGTGTATGATTGTACAGTACTTTGATATCCGGGGTAAATTTTCAATGGTTACCTATCGATAGCAACGATGCAATTTACCAAATGAGAAAACGATCAGTTATGTACACAGTTCCATACAGTATACATACTGGACATACCCCCCAAATCTGTAGGAGTTGATACGATGATATTGATCAATCCTAGATAATTAGTCTCTTTGGAAGCAGGCAAGATAGTGGGGAATTACGTTGAAATGTGGTTCTAGTTTCGCAATACATAGTGCGTTGTCGGGAACGCGCGAAACACTTAACTACGTACGGAGTAGTAGTCTAGACAATAGAAAGGTCTAGACAGTACTATGTAGTCGTCCAGCGGCACGCTAAGGTGTTAGAACGCAGACTCCAAACTTTGCAGCAATAAGCTTAGCTTCTTTAGATAGCTATCACTACCTATGTATGCGGTGTCGTTGCCCAGGTAGGCAGACCCAGAATAGTATAGATTATTATTATGCTAACAAGCATCTCTCTTAACTCCGTGTCACGGTGCCACGTCCGTGTGTGTAACCCCTGTAAATGCTGGGATAAGGATGCAACGTGGGGATAGACAGAGAACTGTTCTAGGTAACCCATCATATGTTTTCGGACTCTTCACGTAACTACAATACTCATGACATTCGCCCATTATCAAATCTCAACGAGAGTAACACGGCACGAATAATTGTTTCCAGGCTTACTATACAACTAAAAGGGAAAACGGACATAGCATAGGTAGTCCAGAAAAAGTTGTTAATCTTTTATTGAGGGTCATATTTGGTGACCCCCGGAAGTCTGTGCATGATGCTCATTTCAAACTTCATAGGCTAGCTCTACCAAACACCTACACCCGTGCAATACACTCAAAGTTGCGTACAGTACATCATACCATGGTTGGTGGCCATAGTAGCGTTATTACATAGTAAATTATGGAATGTATTATAAGAACGAATCCAATCACTCGGACATCTTGATGAAACCACTTTGGTTAAAACAGTCTCGAAATACCGGAATGGTTTCCAAACACATATTTCGAGGATCATCTCCGAACGCGACGGCCATTTCCGTGACCGCCCCTTTGCGCACGGTCTTACGCTAAATGTATGCAAGTAGGTAAATACGATTTGGATATTACAAGGCCCCCTGCTGGCGCTGTTACAACCCATTTTCAGCGCACACTACTGTACCAAATTCCGCTAGGCGGAGAACCCGAACAAGGATAGTAACCCTGGATAGAGAGTTGCATTATGACGCCTAGCATCTGCTTGGGTTTTGTCGTCGATCATATTGCTATCGGGGGTATGGGTTGTCTCCCAACTTTGGTTATCTGGGGAAGGGTTTCCGTTGAATATCAACTTAGGGAACCCCATGAACTTTTACCAGCTCGGCATCCTTCCTCGTGCTCAGCCCCCAGCCTATAAACCGGTGGGCTGGCACCTCGACTCTCATAATAATAACGTTGACTTATAACCTAAAAGGAGACCTCAGCTGGACCTGTTAATATTCATTTTAATTCTTGCTTTCGCTCGACAAAATATTGTTGACATCTGCTCGTCAGAAATAAGAAGCTCTATCTCTCGACAAACCCTCCTTTTGAACTGAATCACGTTTTGATCCGAGCCGTCCTCAGATGATCGAGAGTGCCCTCAAGTATGGCGGCTACCGATACCATGGCACCGCTCATACAGGGCTTCGTGTGGGCCATCGCCGGATTATCTTTATTCTTCTGCAGTCTAAGACTGTACATCAAGTGGAAATATCGCGGGAAGTTATGGTATGATGACTATATTCTCGCGGCTGCTATGGTGAGTGCCAATCAATCGGCTTATGGTAAATATATTCACTCCTAACCTTAATCGGAAGGCATTACTCATAGTAAACGCCGGCTTGGTTCAGAGAACTATCGTTATAGGATATGGCAAGCACATCGAGGAAATAATCGCCACAATGCCACAAGAGATCCGCTGGATTCTCATATACCTACAGATATTGTCGGGCGTTGTACGTCTGTCGACCTGTCTCGCGCGAGTCAGCTTTGCGATCACGCTACTCCAATTGTCAAACACACGGGAGAAGCAATTTGTTTGGTTTGCGATCACGACGCTGTTAATCGTTGCGATACCAGCGGTCGTTTTACCTTTCGTCTCGTGTATACCCTTCGCCAAGATTTTTGACCATTCCGTTCCCGGCACTTGCTTAGGCGACAGCGTGAGCATCGGGTATTTTATTTTTGAGGGAGGTCCGTGACACTTGTTCCCAACGATGGGCAATTAAGCTAACAAGATTGTTGCAGCATCCACCTCGTTGATTGACTTCTCACTGGTAATCCTGCCGTGGCGGATTCTAACGAGATTACAGGTATGGTCACTGGCACTAGAATCCCCCTCTCAAGTCGCTGACGGGATGCTATAGATACGTCGCGTTGAAAAGCTGGGAGCAAGTTTTGCCATGAGCCTTGGTGTTCTGTGAGTAATAGGCCTGCCATATTGGGATTCGCTTGCTAATTTCACTAGTTCTGGCGTTGTCACGATCGTGAAGGTCATTTATACAAATCAAATACGAGATTATGATTATACCTGTACGTTGATAATCTGGTGGGATGCACTTACGGGACGTTGGCACTGATATTCTATTGAAGACTCTACCGCAGACCTTACAATCTGGAATATGGTTGAGCCTGCATCCGTCATCATCGCGGCATCTCTCCCCAATCTGCGCGTCTTCATCGCGAACAAAACGGCGAATATAAAAGCTACTCTCAGAGTGGGATCCAATACACGGCTAGGATCCCCGAGGAGGTCCCAAAAGACGGACGACATCTATATGGGCAAGGTGCAGAACACGATGAGGGCGATTTCGGCGGGCACTGCCAGGAGACGAGGAGAGGCTACGGCGTGGATAACGTCAAAGGCACCGGGTGACGGCGAGAGCGAGAAGAGCATCCTCAACGAGGCCAGGGTCCTCCCGAGTTTGCAGATTGTGCAAACTAGCACGTTCGCTGTTGAATATCCAGAAGAAGAAGAAGTGCACTCGGCTTCGACCCACGAAGGTCGATAGCTTTGGGGACTTCGTAAATCAATCCGATACGATGCCACTCGGCTCCTCTCCCCGTCCAGTCGTCTACGTGATACGTGAAAAGCATATGGCCGACGGTGCGGAATACTTGAAAACAGTGACAAAGCATAAGACCCTGTGGTTGTGGGCAGTCGCCTCAACGTTCATTTACGCGGGCAGGCGGAGATGTTGATGCAGCTCTCAGCACCTGAAGCTCGTCTCAGTGCTCAGATCCCAACTACCTACCGTAAATCGGGTGAATCTCTGCCCCACTCCCTAAGTAACGGCAATGAGCGGGGTCTGCTGCACTGGAGGCGGGGGTTCTTATCGCTTACATCCATCGACAGATTACTTCTCGTGTGTTAGGCCTCATGGTAACCACTGCAAATAAATAGGGAACATTCGGTTTGCAGGTCAGACAATTCCGATCATGGCGTCCTCTATTCGCCATCTTCGACCTAAGCTCATAGGGCGTGTCAAAATGGCGTGTTTTCCTGTGCCTATAGGTACTCTCTGGTGAGTCAATAACTAGCAAGGTCCTACTTCCAATTGTCTATCATATAACTTCCAGGTTGGTAGCTCAACTTATAAGGAATGCCTATGTAGTCGACCGTTAAGAAGATATTCGGCTGGGAAATCAACGTCCCGCCCTCCTACACAGTCTAATATCTGGACTTCAGCAAGTGGGGCACCTGCGGCTATACACCGTAGAGATGAACATAGGGCTCTCGCCTTCGCAACTACAAATGAGAAACCGTACCAGTGGGGAATTCTGTAAGTATCAAAGAGTAGTAAAAGCCTGGTTATTCCACTGCTAGAAAATGTTAATGACCATATTCAGTCACTACTTCTGGTTAAGGTTTGCCACGCCTTGACAGCCCAGGGTGTTCGGTGTCGCTCATATTTCTAAGGGATAATTGCCGTTGCAATGTTTGTGTCAACCAAGATACGAGACAACGCAATTTCAATACCTTTGAGGTGAGCTCCAATATCACTGCGGTGTACCATGAACGCTAATATCAAGTTCCTAAGCTGCCTGAAGATATCAACCCAACCCGGGTGACCACCAATACAGCTGGGCTCGAAATTCAGTGTCGGTTATGTGTTCCTTGCGGTCGTAGCCGTTCTAATTTATTCTAGGGTCTCACGGCTCACACGTGAGCTTTTATAGCTGGGAGTTCCTTGAACCATACATGAAAGAGGGCAGACCGAAACTCGAAGACGTTCAGTGAGTCCTCCGTGCGCCTCTCGAGACTTTAGCTCAAAGTATATTATTAGGATCGAACATTTTGGCGCCAAAGGCCACACCAGCTCAAGCATAGAGTATGGCGAGTTCGACAAGGGTGAGACACGTGCTATTGGACTCTTGACGGATATGATTGTATGTATACGTGTACAACATTTAATCTATATCGAATGTCAACAATTTTGCTCATCATTGATTTAGAGGCGCCGGGGGTTCGCTTTCGTGACGGGGGTGCCAACCGAGTCAGCTAAGCCGACTGAGAAGCTGCTTAAGAAGATTGCATTCATACGCGAAACACACTATGGTGGCTTCTACGACTTTATCCCAGACCTTGCTCTCGCGGATACAGCGTATACCAATTTAGCCCTAAGTGCACAGTACGTCTTCGTGGATTGATTTCCCTTCCACCCCTTTGGCAGATTTATAATGCGTTGTTCTTATACATTCTCGAACCCTTCACCAAAGTCCTACAATGTACGGCAGCTGCTGATCCCCGATACGTGACAGTACGGATACCACTTACTTCACCGACCCCGCAGGCCTGCAAGCCTTTCATCTACTCTCACATACGGATCCCGGCTCGCCAAAGGATTCTGGAACAGTCCTAGGAGGACAGTCCCTACTCGTTGACGGTTTCCACGTTGCTAAGATATTGCAAGAGGAAGCGCCGGAATTGTTTGATATCTTGGCTTATGTCGGTATTCCTTGTCATGCAAGTGGAAATGAAGGTATCACTATCTCTCCTGATAAGTTGTATCCGGTGATTGAGCGCGACTTGGAGAGGAACGTGGTGCATCGCATTAGGTGGAATAATGACGACCGGGGTGTGGTGCCCTGCAGGGGCAAGTATTCAGAGATGCAGTGGTATAAGGCGGCACGTAAATGGAATGAAATCTTGAGACGGAAGGAGCTTGAGTATTGGTTTCAGCTCGAGCCTGGTAAAGTCCTGAGTGAGTATTTACGTTTCCACTCGATGTTTCGATGCTGACCTTTCATATAAAGTCTTTGACAACTGGCGAGTGTTACACGGTAGGAGTGCCTTCACAGGCCAAAGGAGAATATGTGGTGGCTACAGTAAGTGTTATTAATTATTGTACCCATAGTCAAATCCTCTGAACGTAGACCTGCTAATCAGCCACATTCGTTCAGTTAATCGCGACGATTACTATTCGCGATGGAGAAACACGAATTATCCTAGGGACCAAGTCTTGAAGCAAGTCACCGGCTAGCAGTACCGAACGAATACAGATACGAACCTTATAGTAGTTCCCTTAATCACCACTCTCTTCAACCACTCGCCATGGTCATGCACGACTGGGCAGAAAGTTTGACACTACTTTCCATAATTAGGTATATATATGGAGATTTCGCTTCCACATTCTCAAGGAATATCCGGCACAAATGAGATAGACCCTCCATGAGACTTGTTCCCTTCCCCTCGCGTTCGGTCTCCAACTGCAAGCAGCGGCCCCCGACCCGCTAACGGCTGAATAGCGGGTGAGCTTCAGGTCCGTCATTGGAAGTCGAGCAAGCTGTCGCGCCATAGGCGGTAACCGGGTACGGCATGTCGGTACCGGATTTTCCCTTGGACCTGACAATCCTGACAATCCCGCTGCATAGAGACGTCATTCCTTTCGGTCCGTTGCATTACGGGACCCGTTGTCCAGCAATTAATTAGCTGCGCTGCCTCTTCCGCATCAAAGTAAGACGGCGTCCACTAGGGTATTCAAACTTTGGCGAAGTCCTGACCAAGGTTTTCAATATAAAGTACACGTATACACTCTGTAGCAGTCCGAGGCGGTGATATTGAGTCCGGCCCACCCCTTTGCTTTTCCGTGCGCGCGTTCTTCTACAAGCACTATCTGCGTTGCCTGAATACTTACCTCTTGCTTCACTCAGTTTGATTCTCTACAGATTTAGAAGCACGTAGAATAGAAGCACACGACTAGTATCCAAGATGGCGGACATGAACACTGGCCTTTTCCCTCACGATAACATGCCGACTCCCCAGTCGGATCTTGTGATGCCTCTCTTCTCTCTCAAGGGCAGAACGGCAATCGTGTCCGGTGCTGGCGCGGGCATCGGTTTGGCGGTAGCTCACGGGCTCGCCGAAGCTGGTGCGAACATCGCGATCTGGTACAATTCCAACAAGAAAGCTCTAGACTCGGCGGCCGATATCGAGGCGAAGTTTGGGGTGAAATGTAAGCAACATTCCAATTCCCCCATACAATTGGCCTACGTATACCAAATGGCCCCTATCCTCTTCTGTGAGGCTGCAGGTCCATCCCGCTCAAACAAACATGTGCAGGCAAAGCCTACCAGGTAAACGTCAGCAATTACGAGTCGGTAAAAGAAGCCGTGGACGAGATCGTGCGGGACTTCAACGGGCGACTGGACGTGTTCGTTGCGAATTCGGGCATTGCGTGGGAGGAGGGGGCGTTCATCGACGGCTCGCTAGACACCATGGACAAGGTGCTCAAGGTGAACCTCGACGGTACATTTTACTGCGCCAAGGCGGCCGCGCTGCACTGGCGCCGCCAGCGCCAGGAGGGCACAACGGTCGACGGCAACCCGCTGGAGAATTACCTCACCGGAAGCTTCATCTGTACTGCGAGCATAAGCGGGCATATTGCCAATGTCCCCCAGATGCAGACTGTGGTGCGTAGCTGTCGCAGTCGTTCAAGAGTATAAAGGTCCCTTGACGATAACTGACTCTAAGTGTTGTAGTATAATGCTTCGAAGGCAGCGGTCATCCACGCTTGTAAGCCTTACCCAGGTCGGAGATTGCGATGAATCGTGTGCGCTAATGGACATACCATAGGCAAGTCCTTTGCTGTTGAGTGGACAGGATTTGCGAGGGCAAATAGTATTTCACCTGGCTACATCGAAACCGAATTAATGGCGTTCATCCCCGAAGTGGCAAAGAACGTCCTTAAAGGCAAGATCCCGATGGGGTAAGTTTCCCAGTCTATTCTCGCCTAACGTCTCAGAGACGCTGGCTTACATGAACATAGGCGAGCAGGACAGCCTGGGGAACTTAAGGGAGCCTACTTGTACTTGGCATCTGATGCATCCTCTTACACAACTGGTACCGACCTTGTCGTCGATGGAGGATATTGTGCACCATAGAGGTGAAATCGGGGGTTCAGATGCTATGCCATGGAGTATTGCGCTGCCTGGGCCTAAAGAGTTCTTGAATTGGCACATTTGGTTAGTCAGTCATGTAAGTGAGGTCGCGCACCCAGGCAAAGAAAGTCCTACATCAGCAGACATTTACAGATCTTCTAAATCAACGCATCATGTAACTTTAGAATTATTTGATAATCAGGGAATAACTCCTATAATATCTTTGTCCCTGGGTTCATACACTAGATAGTGGTCGGGTGTACCCATGACGTGTAGCCTTGAAGGCTGGGTGCCTTTTTGCTTTGTGAGCTGAAGCCAAGCCCGGACCATCTACCCCTCAGCAAATTACGTACGTGGAGAAGTGTAGAAACCTACCGAACTCAAGCACACCTACAAGTCAATGTCAACTTGGTGACTTTCACACGATCAAAGCATTCAACGCATATAGATCCATATTACTCTTAGTTGCAAGCTGGTGGCCGGGTGGGCCCAAAACTACCCGATCGGTACTGGGACTAAGTATTTATCTAGTCCATCTTTGTCTAACTTAGTAGATAAACGCTTAAGTAGGTACCTAGGTAGGTAGCATCACGATTTTACTCCTGAAAAATAACCCCACATCAGGTAAGGCAGGCTCTGGGGTCGGGTACCTACTAGAACACGATTGGGGGGGCGCTGGTTACCCAAATAGTTACCTACACTGGTTGTTTGCCCGCTTTCTGTTTTCGCCGCCCAGTGGTTCAGTACCAGTGCCAGTGCCGCCTGCTGCTCTCCGCCTTAATATCCTGCAGTGCTTATCGCCGCTTCGAGCCCTCCCACCTTTCCAGCCCTCGTGCCATCCTTGTCATCCTCACTCTTCCAACTCAACCAGACCAGCCTTTTGCCTCTACATCTTAATATCCTTTGAACTTTGCTGCGACACGGAATCTACCCGGAGAGCATCAGACCCAAGACAGGCCGCTCGTCGAAGAATTACGTATCGGCAACGGTTCCTGGTATCGTGCGAGTGAGCAAATCAGATCTCGTCCCGCAAAGGCGCAGCCCACCGCCCAACATGGACGCTGGAGACGAGCAAGTTCCTCCCAACGACGAGCAGCAGCAGCAGCAGCAGCAACAACATCTGCAGCAGCGCAATGCCCACGTCGACAATGCGATTCGCGCAATCCGCCAGAAGAAGCCTCTCCCCGAGATCGACTTCACCATCCACACTATGGAAGATGGCACCCAGGTCAACACCACCGAACGGGTCTGCAAAGGTACCTGGTTCAGCCCCTCGCCGCCATTGCCTGCACGTGCACGCCGGCGTGGACGAGCACCGACTGAGGAGAATGATGATGATTTAACAATTTATCTACAGATGTCCAGGCTCCCGCCACTTTCAAGCCCACCGACGAACAGTTCTTCGAGGACGAGTCCCACGCGAAGCCCAACATCACCTTCCTGAAGCAACACTTCTACCGCGAGGGCCGCCTGACTGATGAGCAAGCCCTGTGGATTATCAAGACGGGCACCGAACTCCTGCGTCAAGAACCCAACCTCCTCGAGATGGACGCTCCCATCACGGTGTGCGGTGACGTCCACGGCCAGTACTACGATCTCATGAAGCTATTCGAGGTCGGTGGCGACCCGGCCGAGACCAGGTATCTGTTTCTCGGCGACTACGTCGACCGGGGCTACTTCAGTATCGAATGCGTTCTCTACCTGTGGTCTCTGAAGATACACTATCCCCAGACCCTCTGGCTGCTGCGTGGGAACCACGAGTGTCGCCACTTGACCGACTATTTCACTTTCAAGCTGGAGTGCAAGCACAAGTATTCCGAGGCCATCTACGAGGCCTGTATGGAGTCCTTCTGTAGTCTCCCGCTGGCCGCTGTTATGAACAAGCAGTTCTTGTGCATTCACGGTGGTCTTAGCCCAGAACTACATACTCTCGATGACTTGCGCAATGTGAGTCACCTCCATGCCCAGCCCTGTTCAGTTTAAGTGCCACACTCGTCCGCTGGTATCCTAATGATTATGTAGATTGACCGTTTCCGCGAACCGCCCACCCAAGGCTTGATGTGCGACATCCTCTGGGCGGATCCCCTTGAAGACTTTGGTCAGGAGAAAACAAACGAGTACTTTATGCACAACCACGTCCGAGGTTGCTCCTACTTCTTTTCATATCACGCCGCTTGTAACTTCTTGGAAAAAAATAACCTCCTATCCATCATCCGAGCCCACGAAGCACAAGATGCCGGGTACCGCATGTATCGCAAAACTCGGACTACGGGGTTCCCTAGTGTCATGACTATTTTCTCCGCACCTAACTATCTCGATGTCTACAACAACAAGGCAGCAGTACTGAAGTACGAGAACAACGTTATGAACATTCGACAGTTCAACTGCACGCCACACCCTTACTGGCTGCCCAACTTCATGGATGTTTTCACTTGGTCTCTGCCCTTTGTGGGAGAGAAGATAACCGACATGCTTATTGCCATACTTAGCACCTGCTCCGAAGAGGAACTTAAGGAAGACACTCCTTCATCAGCTGCCGGCCCGCATTCTCCACCCCTTGCCAGCCCAGCAGATGCATCACTGGAAGCCAGAAAACGTGCTGTCAAGAACAAAATCCTAGCGATTGGGCGTATGTCCCGAGTGTTCAATGTCCTCCGTGAGGAATCAGAAAGGGTCACCGAACTGAAGACCGTTTCTGGTGGTCGATTACCCGCTGGTACTTTGATGCTTGGTGCTGAGGGAATTAAGAATGCTATCACGAGCTTCGAAGATGCCAGAAAAGTTGATATACAAAATGAGAGGCTGCCACCAAGCCACGAAGAGGTCGTAAAGACTCAAGAAGAGGAACGTCAGCAGGCTCTTGAACGAGCCTCTCGGGAAGCTGAGAATGACACGAAGCTACATAGTCTTTCTAGAAGGCTCAGCATGTAAGTACCGGCTCTCAATCATGGTGTTCCTTTCTGTTCTAACATACATATAGGGATCGCAAACGAACGTGAAGTGTTGTGTTTGTATACTAGCTAGCGTCCAGGTGACGAACGATGATGGATTAGACGACTCACTTCGTACCACTCTTCCGGTTGGCCTTGTTTAAATGTGATTCCCCCTCACAGCCTATAAAGGGCAGCGCTTTCCCGCTGGTTTGGCAATACCTAAAGCTCGGTTTGGTTGGTATTATTCCAATGCATCAACATGAAAAAGAGGCTCGCGAAAAACAGAGGGTGACTCTTCGATATGATTTACGACTTATTTGGACTGAAACGGAGAGATAAGCAGCGGTCAACAGGAAGGCTGCTTTCCATAAAGCAGAAAATGAATAATCAAGACGGCCAGCTTATATAATACCGGCTTCGCCGACCTGTCAACCTACTAGTAGACAGCTCATCCAGTGAAAAGCGTTTCTCCAATCAATGCGCTGTACTTTCGAGTAGGGGTTATAGCTAGGCGGTCACCTTGATAAGTTGGAGAGCGTATCATTATCAGACGCTGCTCTCCTCATGGTTAACAGAAAGTGAACACGAGTAGTTTGTCATCATATACTGAGCCTCCGTAGATCGGAGTTAGCATAGATGCTCAAATAATTATATACGCAGCAGACCGTGTCGTCGCTAGCTATTATTCCGCACTGCGAGATAATGGGCGGGTAAATACCGAGGTGCGTTCGCGTTCTAGGAACTAGACTGGATCATCAAGCGCTCATACCGTCACACTACGGCTTTTCTTCTCCTCACTCAACTCCACAGTTGATGCGGGGCAGAGTTACTGTGACATTGGTTCGCGGCATATAGAAGCGGACTTATGTTTTATATTGTAGCTCGCCGTGTTTCGTAGATGTCTAGGTGGAACTTCTTCATCATGTCTGTATAATAGGTGCTAAGGCAAGTATTTATGTACTGTTTTTATCATTATTTATAGAAATCTCCAGACTCAGAATCCTTACAAGACTCTTTAAGGTTCCTGACTTTGATATTTTACTACTTGAATCACTGAAGATTAGCATCAACATTAAAAGGCTTCGTGCACTAACGGCTCAACAGCCTAGGTCCTCTTTCCATCTACTCGCATGCATTAAATCTCGCAAGTATATCGAAAACACACTGGACAGCCTCGCCATAAATACGAGCATGGCGCCAGCCGTATCAGGATTCAAGCTCAACGCGAACGGCGTGCCGGATTTCGACGCCCTGCCCCTCCGCGAGAGCGATCCGCGGCTCGCCGCGTGGGGTCTCTACGGCGACAAGGATGAGCTTGGCTTCCTGAACCGGCTGACGGACGAGAGGGTCGCGGCCGCGGCGCGCGGGGAGATCAAGTCTGGAAAGCGGTAGGTGTTCTTGCGGAAAGGTCATCCGTCCTTCCATACATGTATATATACATACACACTTCTTAGGCAACAGCCTATGACGAGATCCTGATGAGATAATGTTGCAGGATCTCCCTGAACTGGCCTATGGATGCGCAGGCGCATGAGAAGGCGTTCTTCCAGCGCGCGACGTTCCATCAGGAGCTCATCGCCAAGGCCCCGAGAATCGTAAATGACGACGGTGAGTAAGAGCTTCCCAGGATGTGTTTCTTCTTATATCGGTAGCGTCAAGGACACAAAGGCTACGTGTGTAAATCACGCCGGGTAGCTGACTCTCTATAGTGTGGACTTTCAACTCGCAGGTCTCCACGCAATGGGATGGCCTGCGGCATTTCGCGTACCAGGATGCCGAGCTCTTTTACAATGGCGCCTCGATGAGTGATATCCATTGCGTTGATAAAGAGACGGGTAAGAGGAGTACGGTTCTGGGAATTCATGGTACGTCTGTACCCAACCCCTTTTTTTCCCTGGTGTAACAACCTTGGTATGGGGAAATTGGACTCGGCCAGGCGCACAACTTGAAAATGAGATCGAAGAGGAGATAAAAAGACTAACTGTGATAACAGCCTGGGCTGAGCAAGGCATCGTAGGCCGGGGGGTCTTGGTAGACTATCATAGCTGGCGGACGTCACCCGAAGGACAGGCACAGTCTAAAGTCAAGGACTACGACTCCTTCGAATCCGTCTCGATTCCCCTTGACGACCTGCAGGCGTGTCTGAAGGCACAAGGGACAGAGCCGAAGTTTGGCGATATTCTGTTTATTCGCTCCGGTAAGCGGATATTTCTTTCGTCCTCGTTACCGTGGCTTCTCCTGAGTCTAGTTCTCGTCGAGCGCCCTCGAAAATAGCCTGGTGGATTAACTGCGTAGTGACGCATCTAACTGATCCATTACAAGCTGGCTGTGTAAGCCAACTGCTGACCGCTTCGCTTATCCCAGGTTTCATGGCATCGCTCGCCACCAAGACCCAAGACGAGCTCTCGACCTACAGAGCCGTGGTCCCACATCACTTCGGCGGCGTGGAGCAGTCGGAAGACGTGCTGCGCTGGATCTGGGACAACTTCGCTGCCGTAGCAGGGGACCAGCCATCCTTCGAATGCTGGCCGACCAAGGAATCCTGGGCGTTGCATGAGGTGCTCCTCGCCGGCTGGGGATGCCCGATCGGCGAGCTCTTCGATCTCGAGAGGCTCGCGGAACATTGCCGGAAAGAAGGCCGCTGGACGTTCTTCGTTAGTAGTGAGCCTTGTAATGTGCCCGGTGGCGTTGCGAGCCCACCGAACGCGCTAGCTATTTTCTAGACAGGGTGTAACGAGGGCCTATGATCGAGAGATTGGAAGGATATTCATATTAAGCTTATTATATTCTACGGATCAAGGGGGTCATGAAGGTCTTAGTCCAGTTGTGACCTACAGCTTATACGCCTTAATAGTCTCGCGCCAATTCGCCTGCTTCGGTCTCGTATGAGGATAATGAAGTAGAGCTGAAAGCTGAAAACCTCATATGAATATATCCATGACTTCACCTCAGACAGTGTGACAGGAGGTGAGGTAGGGTTAAGAGAAACGTTGTGTTAGGATCTAGCATATGTATGGGGTTGATTACATCACTCCCTACGAGAATATGTTGTTAAGAAGGATCTGGAATTTATATCCTCTAGGTTAGTGTAGCGTTCGAGAAATGGTCTTGGAGGTTATAGTGAGACTATTAAGCGTTAGTCGGCGCCTTGCTACGTTTATGTTCGCCCTACATATCGACGGCGACTTGACATTGCGTAGTAGCCTGGGGCCACCCAGTTGGGAGAGACTCAGGAATCACATAAACTCGTGTAGTATCCACAATCCGACCCTCTAATTAGATAATTCAAATTGATTACTTGTATTAGGTGTCCTTTGAGAAGGAGATCAAACGTTGTACCTAGTTTTGAAGAAGAACGAGGAACAAACAAGAGAGAAGAAAAAAGAAAGAAGAAAAAACAGAGAAGAAAAAACGTACAACACCAAGGATTCGCTGGTCGTCACCGACCCAACTACTAATTTGGCGCTCTCCAGCTTATCTATGGGAGAGCGGACGGGATCCCGAGTTCTCTGGAGGCTATGGTCGTACGTGAGAGATACATGCCCTGTCGGAGATTATATTTGGCCAGTGTAGGTAAGTCGGCCAAACTTGTAGGTGTTGTTGAAGGGTAGACGGATGGATACTGTCCTGGAACTCGGGAGCGCATGTCTGCGTTTAGTCCTTGTTTCCCAACTAACTTGTCGCCTATTGGCCGGAAGACCGGCTGCATGTACCATAGATGAACAGTCTTATACGGTTCCTCTACCTCACTAAATTCAAATTTATTCTTTAGCAAGGCAATATATATATATATATGCCTTATGCGTACTCCAGCGCCATGTTATAGGCCTAAGCCAAGTACCTCTTTTAGAATGTTGTCAGCAAATGACATATACCAAGTAACGATTTCGGACGAACGCACTGGAATGAGAGGGAACTTGTCCAATTGTAATAGATCTTCTGTATTGCTCATGGTATTATTTCGTGTCTCGTTATCATTACGCAGCGCTATAGCCCCCTACTCTGATCATAGTTGTTCTTCATACTTTCATGCCAATAGTAGCCCTTGAGGCGGCAGATGTTGTCAAAAACTACAAAGGCGGGCTCAGCAGAATCTATGCGGAACTTGTGAGCGAAGCTGTTGGGCGCATACTGCTTGTTGCCAGCAATGTTGGCATCCACGCACAACCGGCCGCCGAAGTCGAGCGACGAGAATAACTGTAACATGAACGGGCGGTTGACAGGCACTGGGTGCAGGTGTATGTCAACTTGGTGTTGCGCGTCTCTGTAGAAGAACATGCGCAATTGGAGTGGTGAATCTGAGGAGTCGCCGATGCCTGGTACCGTACTTCCAGGTGAGAATGTCACTTGTTCAACATCGCGATAGAAATCTTCCGGGGTTGGTCAAAAAGACAAGAAACCGTAATATGACTTACGCTCGATATTCCAGGATCGATCGATCGAAGTGCTGTTGTTTCTGGAACACTATAACATAGTCAAGTATAGCCACGTCAGGACATATAGTCTATAGGTCTCCCACCTGGCCGAATCGGGGGCAAGACCTTCATGGCCTCCTTAACGCCCTAGGAGTTTATTGCAATTTGAATGTCTTTCCAAGCCCTTGCAGTCAAGCCCTTGCAGTTAAGCCCTTGTTACATTTATAAAGCAGGAATGGTGACCCATGTGTAGCAGCCTGAAAAGCTTACTCCACATGAGCGTGGTAACAGCTGTTGTTGGTCTTTCAAGTTGATGCCAAGGGCGGCCTCGGGGACATTCAACTTATGGTAGCCAGGTCAGAATATATAGATCCGCCAGACGTCGCCAAGCGCAAGTAAACGACCATCAAGGTGCTCACTGTCCCCGAAATGGCAAGGATATGTGATGACGAATAGCAAGGATAATCCCAAGCAGGTCAGACTGCGAAATCTAAGGACCTTGATGGCTAAATCCTTCAATATGGACATATAGGTGATTTACACTATTACGCAACTGTTTCAACATCACAATTATGGGTTTATCACGTCGACTTAGGGACTAGGTGGGGAAATCCCGTTTCCCTTCACTAGCAGTTATTATCATGGCATGCCGCTGGCGAGCAACCTGATCTTTCCTCTATGAACACTATGGTGGTATCGTACATCTTGGAAGGTAAGGGTAGTAGGCGAAGCTATCATACTAGGCCATGCTATTGGTCAACGCAGAACAGAGACAATTGAGTTGGCTTTGAGTACCACGTGCTTGAAATCGTGATGTGAATTCCACGAGACTTCATAGGTAGAGAAATGATCAGAGAATACGCGAATCAGGTTCTATTTCTGTGACTCAGAGAGTATAGAACCATAGTGCAGGTGACAACCACCGGCTAGATCCCACTAACAAGTATATATTACTGCTGATTTTAATTATTGTCATGGTGGTGCGACCGCCCCCGAGTCCGCTGGTGCCCCCTTTAAGCTGACCATTGCTGTCTGGAGCAACGGCTCATGGGCTTCATTGAACGAAGTGGAGTATCGTTCTAGTCTAGGCGCTATTCAGAATCTGGGCTACCGTCGGAGCTTCTACGCCCTTTTGTCACTACTAGTATCTATCCATAAAGCAGAATTGATTACCAACTAGGCGGTTGGCATCAACATTGTATGTCGGTATATATCAGTTAGGCTCGGTATCTATAAGAGCAATACGTGTCTCGTACAATGTCTCAAGCCAAGTTCATTTCGCCTTAGATTTTTCTCTCCAAACTCTCAGTAATTATGCGGACACTCCTTTTGCTTGGCGGCATGACGCCAGATGTAACCAAGCTATACTACGACATCATCAACCGCGCCGCTCGATCAGCTCTAGGTGGCAGGCACAACGCTCCATTATATGTGTACACTCAGTCCGAATCGAAATGTCGCGCCCCACTTAGAATTTTATAGTATATCATATACGTTTTCTATATTATACCAACAATTAATTTTTTATATTTATAATATATTTTAATTTATTAATCGAAGTTTTTTTTTTGTTAAAAAAAGCTTATATACTTCGAAAAGTTTTAAAAAACATACCTAGTATTTTAAAAGCTATTAAAGCTGTTAAATTATTGTTAAATTTTTATAAGTATTAAATTTAACTTTTAATATTTTTTTATTTATTAAAAAGCAAGTAGTTATATTAAACTACTATTTTTATTATTTAAAACACTTATTATATTATTAATTATTATTTATTTATTATTATTTATATTATTATTTTTATTATTATTTATATTTTTATTATTAATATTTTATTACTTGTTTAAATTAATTTTATAAAAAAAAAATTAGCTAAGCTATATTTAATAACGCTTATTTAGCTATATAAGGTTTATTTTTATTATTATATAGTTTAACAACTTTACGAATAAATAAATCGAAATATTATTATAAAATATATTTTTAAAACATAAAAAACAAGCTATAAAAGCTTTCGCGAGTGCCGAAAACGTTAATAAATAAAATAATAATATATATAAAGCTATAATTATTAAACGAGCTAATATTATTATAAAAAAAAACAGTTTAAAGGTTAACTTTATATTTATTAAACTAATAAAAAAAAAGCTTAAATAATAAATAGCTATATATTGTTAGTAATATAAATAATTTTTAAATATAAAAAATAATATTATTTTAACTACTATTATTATTAATTTTAAAACTTTTAAAATTTTTAAAACTTTTAATTATAACTTTAATTATAATTTTAATTATAACTTTTTTAAAACTTTTATTATTAATTTTATTACCGAGCTTTTTTTTTTATTTTTATTAATATTTAAAGCAAAGTTTTTTTTAATAAAAGTTAACTTTTTAAAAATAATTTAATTTATAATAAATAATAAAATTTTAAAAACTTATATTTTATTTAAAAAATATTATATTATTAAAATTAATAATTTAAATAACTTTATTTACTATATTAATAAGCTTTATTATATTATAATTAATAAATCCGAAAATTTTATATTAGCTTGTATAAAAACATATATTTTAAAAATATTTAATAAACCGTATATTTTTTATATTTTAAGCGTTAAAGTTAAATTAAGTTTTTAAATTATTAAATAAATATTTTTATATATTATTTTATTAAAAATTAAAATAAACGTTTTAAACTTTTTAAATAATAATAATTTTACTGTTTTTATTAAAAGCTTAAAGTTTATTTTTATTAATATTTAATATATTTTTAAGTTTAAAAATATTAAAAAACTAAGCTTAAATATATTAATAAATATAAAAAGTAAGTTTTTTAAAATAAATAAATAATTATATTTTATTTTATTATATAATTTAAAAAAATATAAATAGTTATTAATTAATATATTAAATTTTAATATATTAATTAATAGCTATATATATAGTATTATATTAAATATTATAAATAATATTATTATAGCGTATATTATATTTATAATATAAAGTTTTAATTTATTTATTTTTAGCTTTATTAAAAATAAATAGTTTTTAAAATATTTAAAAACTATTATTATAATATTTAACGTGGTTTATATACAAGCAGATCATATAAACAAGCGGATTAAAATTTTACTATATAAAAAAAGTCCGTGCGTACTTTACCAAGTACTATAAATAAAATAGGTATAAAATTAAAAAAAATACCGTTAAATAGCCCTTTTTATAAAGAATTTATATCTAGTTTTAAATCCTTAATCGGATGTTTATTGGTTAAGTTATTATATAAAATATACCTTGTATAAAAAATACCCCTGTAATTTTATATATAAAGGTACGACTTTATTATATTTAATATAAAAAATAAAAAAAAATTAGATTTATATTTTTTAAATAATTAAAGCCTAAAGAATTAAACCCGTTTATTTTTATAATTTTTTTAAAATTATTTTTTAAGGGTTAAAGAAAAAAGTATATAAATATTTTATTTTATATTTTATACCCTAGTTAAAAAAATAAAGGAAATTCGGAAAAATCTTGGACTTTTTTTTTTATAGCTATAAATAAATAAATATATTAAATATACTGTTTTTTATTTTTATATTATTTTTTAATATATATTAATAATCTTTATAAATAATAAACAAGGGTATATTTTTATAATTTTTTATTTAAAGTTTACTTTTTAAATAATTTTACTAATAAACGTTTAATTAAAGATTTAAGACTAGATATAAATTCTTTATAAAAAGGGCTATTTAACGGTATTTTTTTTAATTTTATATTTATTTTATTTATAATATTTAATAGGGTACGTACGGACTTTTTTTATATAGCAAAATTTTAATCCGCTTGTTTGTATAATTTGTTTATATATAAACTACGTTATATAATACTATTTATAATATTATATTAATATATATTTAATAAAAAATTATTATATTATATATATTTTAATAAAATTTATTGTTTTTTTTATTATTTATATTATATATAGCTTAAAATATTATTTAAAAAAAGCTTATTTATTTTATTAAAATTAATAATTTATTCGCTTTATAATAAAAATTATTATTTTAATAATTATTATTTTTAATATTTTTTATATATTAAAGTTAATTTTATATATTTTATTATAAATTAATATTATAATTAATATTATTAACTAATAATAATAATAAACAGTAAAAATAACTTAAATATATATAATTTATATAATACTTTACTTATATATTAAAAAATAAATACTATAACTATTTTAATTTTAAAGTTATTTTTTATTAAATAAATAAGTTATATTATTATTATATTAATAAAAATAATTTATAAAAGTAAACTTTTATTATTATATAATAAAAAGCTATTTATAAAATACTACTGTTTAATTTATTAAATATATTTAAATAAATATATATAGCTAAAAAAGCTAGTTATTTAAATATAAATAAATAATATAAAGTTATTTTATAAAACAGTAATAATATTTAATAGTTATAAAATATAGTTTTAAACAGCGTAAAGTTTTTTTAACTAATAAAATAATATAAAAGTAACGTTATAAATATAAATTTATTAAATATAAATAATTTTAATTATTATATATATATTAATATAAAGCTAATAAATATTATTATTATTTTTAAATTAAATTATTAATAGTTTTTTTAAAACTATAATTAATAAAGTTATATATAGCAAAGTTTAACTAGTAGCGTATATAATAGCTGGATATTTTTTAAAACCGGTTATATAAGCACTTTTTTTAATAGCTATATATTTTTAAAAGCGTTATTTTATTAGTTTTTTTATATATTATTTTTATTAGCTTTATTTATATTTACCAAGTTTTTTAATATATTAATATAAAACTTATTATTATTAAAAATTAATAAAAATAATTAATATTTATAGGTTAATTTATTTAAATAGTTTAACAAGTAGTATAACTAATATATTTTTGTTTATATTTTTAGCTTTATAAAACAGCTTTAAAGTTAAAAATATTAATTTATATAATATATATAAACTATTTAATAAATAGTTTAAAAAATATAAAATTTTTACTAGTATATATATATAGCTATAATATTTTATTATTACTTTTTTAAAAATAAAAGCTTAATATAAAAATATTTTATAAAAAAATAAAAAAGCCGACTTATTAATTTTTTAATATATTTTAATAGTTTTATTAAAACAGCTATTTAATATAAACCTATAAAGGGCCTGGTAAACCGAAGGTTTATACGGACCACTTACGTAGCACGTAGCCTAGCAGGCCGCTAGGCCTGCTACCTGTTAACAGCTATAGCATAAAAGCTTAAGTATAAAATATATAAGCTATGCCTATATTTTTTATACTTAACCTTTTTTATTTTTAATATTATAGTTATACTCCTAAAAAATTCTTTTTAAATAATACCTTTACTATTTTATTATAAAAACTATTAATTTAAAATCTTTAATTTTTACAATATTATCTTTTTAAAAACAAAAAACTTTATTTCGCTCCTTAACAGTTACATATTCGCTTTAAAGCATAAATCTAGCCGTAAATTTAATTAATAATAGCTTTAGCTCCCGCTTTAACAACCGCTAAATCCTAACAAACGTACTTATTATAATTAAACAAATATAATATAACTAAAATTAACTTTTATTATCTATCCCTATCACTATCCGCAGAAGCTTAGCAGTAAAAAAAGTATTCTTTTATATACCTCGCTTTATATTTACCCAGCTATATCCTAGTATTACTTAAAAAATAAATTTAAGTACTTAACTATATAATATATAAATATTACAGTTTTTTTTACTAATATTAAATTTAAATATATATTAAAATATATTTATTTCGTAAACCGTAAAATTTTTTTAAACAAAATTTAAAACTATTTAAATAAGCTTTTTAAAATTTTAAACATATTAATATTAAATTATTAAAATAAACAAAAAATAATTCTAGTTTTATATCGCTACTTTACTCCATAATTACTTTATTTCGAAAAAACTAAACAAACTTAGTTATATTATTTTTATAATTAAATTTTTTATTTAATTTATTAATTATTTTATTTACTACACGTTATTATATTTAAATAAAACCCCGCAAACAAAAATAACCTTATACTAAAAAACCTAAACATAACTAACCCTTTAAGCTTTAATTATAATAATAATAAAAAATCTAAAACTATATAGCCTAAACAACTTATAAAGTTTAGTAGTAATAAAAATATAGTTATATAATTAAAAGCTAAAATTAATAATAATATTAAAACATTAAATAAAAAAATAAAAAATATTAAAAACTTAACAAAAAATATAAATAACTTTATTACAACTTTTTTTAATTTTCAGCAATTAACATATAATATCCTTTTAAATATTTTATTAAATACTACTTCGGATTAGCGTACTTTTTATAATATAAACCTAAATACCGGTACTATTCCTCCTCTACTAAACAAAGCTTTACTAAAAGCTACAACAATAAATAAGCTTTTAACAAAAACATATAAACCACTTAAATATATTTTTAATATACTAGAAGTTTTATTTAATAGTATTATTAATAAAAACTTAAACTTAAACTTAAAAAATAACTATAACAGTAATAAAAATAATATAAGTCCTAATTTTAAACAACTTTTTTTATTATATAATTAAAATAAAAAAAACAAAAAAAAAACACTAAAATTAACCTTTACTACAAATAGTTCGTTTAAAATTAAATATAAAAATATAAAATTATTTAACCTTAAGTATAATAATCCTAATAACGTTAAAGTAGTTATTAAAAGTAAAAACTTTATTTTTATAAATATTTATTCTTTTATTAACCGCATTACTTCTTTTATAAAAAACTTAGCTACTAATACTTTTAATAAAAAATAAATATTAACGCTGTTTTAAACGCTACTTACCAAACCTATAATACTATAATAAAATAATAAAATTACTTTAAATTAATATTATAAATTACGTAAAAAAAATCTTAGCATAATACTTAAAAAGCTTTAAAAATAATTCGCTTTTAACATAAATATTATAATATAATATTTTAAACAAATAATACTTATTTTAAAAAACATTAAGCGTAACTAATATAAATTATTATAATTTATTTAACATAAACTATACTATATTAAAGCAATAAATATACTTACTTTAAATAATACTAACTAAAAAAATGTTATAACCTAGATTTAAAACAATATATTATTAAAAGTTAAACAATTTATTAAACTTTTAAAAAAAAAACAAACATTTAAATAATATATATATTTAATTAAAAAAACTTATAATAATCTTAATAATATAACACATAAAATACTTAGCAACTATAATACTAGTAGTAAATTTTATTTTATTAATACGTTAGCACGAGGTTTATAACAGTTAAAAAAATATTATACTTAAAAAAACAAAAATATATCCTACTTTATATTATTATTTTAATATTAGCCCTATAACAATTATAACAGTTATAATTATTACCTTTAATTTAAAAATTAATTATATAATTAGGATTATTATAATAATTAAACAAATCGTTATAATAATTAATATAATAATTAAAAAAATAATCATACAGCTATATATTAAAAAAAAATTAAAAAAAATTTTTATTAATAAAAAAACAACTAATATTAAAACTAAAATATAAAATATTATAACTATAATAAATAAATTAATAACAAATATAACAAAATATACTTTAGTTATAATAATTTAAATAAAAATAAAAAAACAAACAATAATAATAATAATAATAAATAAAGTTTAAATAATAATTTATTTTTTATTTTTAATAATAAAAACTTTAAATATAAACTATTATATTATATTTTAAACGTTAAATTAACTTATTATTAATATAATATATAATTTAATATAGTTATTAATAAACTTAAACATTAGCATATATACTATACTAATATTATACTAAAAACTATATTAAACTATTATTTTTTAATTAATTTTATTAAATATATTTATAAATTTTATAATATATTACTCCTTTTTTATAATTATTTTTTCAAGCATATTTTTTATTATAAAAATATAAAAAACAAAATAATTATAAATTATACTATAGCTTTAAACAAGCATTTGCTTAAGTTTAAAAAAAAAAAAAAAAAATACTAAAAATAAAAAAAACAACAATAATAGTAGCAATAAAGCTAATAATAAACAAAATATATTTAATAAAAATATACTTATTAAAAAAGCTTTAAAAATTAATTTTAAAAAAAACTTCCTGTACTTTAGTTATACCTATTTTTAATTTAAAATTTAAGCATCTTTTACAAAAAAGGATTTTAAAGTTTATAATAATTTAAGTATTAGCTAGACTATAATTAGTTAATCTTTTTTAAAAAAACTTAAATATATAATAATACTTCGATTTAATACTTTTAAAAAACTAAAAAAAAAAAAAATATACGTGTTTAAATAAACCAAGTTTACTTTTTATTATTAAAATAAAAATAAAATAAAAAAACTAAAAATTTATTAGTTTATTAAAAAAAAAAAAATAATAAATAATTACTTAAAACCTAATTTTTTAATTAAAAATAACTTTTTAATACTTTATATAATAACAATAAAATATTTAAATCGTAGTATTATTTTTACTAAGTTTAACAACTTTAAAATTAAATTCAAAGCTTAATACTAAAGTTATAAGTACGTTCGTAAAATAATAAGCAAAAAAAAACTAACTCTTTAAAAAAAAGAATCTACGTACGTATATATTAACTATAAACCATTGCCAACTAACCGTAACTTCTATTTTATAGCTATAAACACTAACGCTATAAACACTATTATTAATACAAAAACTCTACATATAGTACTAATAAAGAATATATTTAATTATGCAGTAACTATTAACAAAAATACAAAACTAAACGCTATTTATAAAAATAAAAATAATAGGTTTTTTACTATATCTTAAAAAAAAGCTATAAAAACCCTTGCAGTTACTACAGCTATAATAAATATAATATATAATAAATTAGCTAAATTAATACTAATATTAACTACTAATATTAAAAATATTCTATTAAATATAAAGTTTAATATAACCTTAGTAATAACTATAATTATAACAAATATAATACTAGCGTATAATTTATAAACTATAAATAAAATTATAAACGTTATAATTAATTATTTATAAGCTTTTATATTTAAAACACTTATATTTAACGCAGTATTTAATATTATAACTTAAAATCCTTTTATAAATAAGCTTAAAAACATTAATCTGTTTATTTTAGTACTAAAAAAACCGTTTAAACTAAAAGTTTTTATTTATTTAACCTTTAAAATTAAAAAACTAACTAATTTACTTAAGCGTATAATAAAAAAAAATATTTATATATACGTTAAAATATTATTTTTTACTAATAAGTTTTATAAAATAATAAAAACTTATAATATTTAAACTAATAAAAATATAATTAACATCTTTAAAAATTAACAAATAAAAATTCTATTAATAAATAATTAATAAAACGCTAAGCTAAACTTTAAAGCGTATTTATTAAATTACCGCGATATAAATCTACTTAATAAAACCTACAACGTTTTATATAAAAAAAGAAAAATAAAATAAATAAATAAACCTATACCTTTTATACACTTTATTTTTATTATATAACATTTAATATATAGCAAAAATAAAAAAAAAATTATAGTAAACTTAAAATATTTTAACAAAGTTGTTATTTTTAATAATTATCCGTTATTATTATAAGCTAATATAATTAGCATATTTAAAAGCAAAACGTTTATAACTATAATTAATACTATTAAATTCTTTTATTAGTTCAGGGTATATTTAAATTACTATAATTAATTTATAATAATTAGCCTTAAAAAAATAAAACGTTCAACTATTATACTTATAAGATTTTAAAATTCGCCAGCTTATATATAAAAGTATATAAATAAACTTTTACACAACTATAATTTTTACAAAATATTTATTAATAATATAATAATTTATTTTAATATAGCTAAAAAATATATATAATATTTATATAAAATATTTTCTATATTTTAAAACAAAAAAATTTTTATATTATTAAAAAAATCATTTATTAAATATCTATTTATTAAGCTATTAAGTTTCCGTATAAATACCCTTAAATTTACTACAACCAAAAAAAAACTCGCCATATTTTATAACCTAATATTCTTATAATAATTAAAAGTTTTAAAACAATATATTAATACTACTAAGTTTTTAAAAAAGTTAATTCTATATTATACTTAAATCGTAGAACCTTTATAAAAACAAAAAATAATACTATTAGCCGAAAGCAGGAAAAAAAACAAGCTAATAACTAATAATTTAAATAAATATAAAACATACTATTAAAATAAATACTATAAGCTAACTAAAATTAAAAAAACGTTTTTTAAAACAATATAAAATTTAATATATAAAAAAACAACATTATATTATCACAATTTAAATCGTATATTATACATATAAATAAATAAATTAAAAAAATATAGCTTTAAAGTAATAGTTTTTTATTTAAACCTTAACCAATAAAATCTTAAAAAAGCTATTCCAGCTAATATAATATAACCTATAATATATTTTAATAAATATCTTTTAAACGTTAAAACAAAATATAAACCTTCTAAATTAAAAATCGCTTATTTTATATAAGCAGTAAAAAAATTAAAAACAATAATTAGCTTAAATAAAGCTATAATAGCTTTAACAAATTATTTAATAATAAAAAACATTATAAATTAAACTAAGCTTAACATTTTAATAACAAATAAAGCTAATATTTAATTAGTTAATTCTTTAATTTATTTATTATAATATAAAATAAATATTTATTATTTTCTAAAACATTTTAATTTTATACTAAATATATTAAATTACTTAAAAATAATAAAAAATATAATAAATATAAATAAAAAAATAAAAAAAAATAATAACTTAACTATTTTTAATATTATCTAGCATATTATAAAAATAATTATAAATAATAATATAACTAAATAATTTAAAAAAATATATAAAAATAACTATAAATTTGTTAATATTATTATAAAAATTTAAAATATTAAAAAGTATAATATTAACAAAAACATTAATTTCTTTTTAAAACCCGGCTATTTTTTTAAAATAAAGCATAGTTTAATATATAATACTTATAATAAAATATATCGTTTTTATATTTTATATAAAATAATTAAAAAAATATTATTCCTAATATATAATAATAAACATTACTTTAATATATAATATATATTAAAAAAGCTAAAACTATACTAAATTTATTATAAAACATACTTAATTAAAAAATATATTAAATATTATTATAAATATAATATAAATAAAACTAATAAATAGTTGTTTATTAATAGTTTTTATTAAAAACAGCTTAACCTTTTATTAATATAAAATATAACGATAAATTTTATTTTTGTTTTTTTAAAAGTTAAATTAATAAAAACATTTTAATAATTAAATAGTAATAAAATATACTTTATTAAATACAATTAATTATTAATAATCTTTTACTTTATATTTAAATATATATTATTAATTTTAAAACATAAAAAATATACTATAAAAAAATAAAACATAGCGTTAATTAAACACTTATTATTATTTAATTAAAAAATATTTAAAAATATTATTTTTAACTATAATCAAAAATTTATATTAAATTTTTAAAAAAATATTTAAAAAGCTTTAAACACTTAACTATTAATAATAATAGCTTATTATTTATAAACTAATAAATTATTAAAACATAAAAATTAAATGATAGGGACCCCCAAAGGGTCCATCCCAATGGGCCACTGTTGCCAGTGCCCACCCCGCTCCGCGGGGTAGCCATCTGGCAACAGCTGCCACACATAGTCAGTAGTCCACAT